>OY992883.1:68425744-68640744 GCA_963921405.1 Cepaea hortensis | reverse complement strand
ATACCAGCTTGTCTGTCGTCCAATACCAATATCATCTCCCTCTCTGCCCTGACGATACCAGCTTGTCTGTCGTCCAATACCAATATCATCTCCCTCTCTGCCCTGACGATACCAGCTTGTCTGTCGTCCAATACCAATATCATCTCCCTCTCTGCCCTGACGATACCAGCTTGTCTGTCGTCCAATACCAATATCATCTCCCTCTCTGCCCTGACGATACCAGCTTGTCTGTCGTCCAATACCAATATCATCTCCCTCTCTGCCCTGACGATACCAGCTTGTCTGTCGTCCAATACCAATATCATCTCCCTCTCTGCCCTGACGATACCAGCTTGTCTGTCGTCCAATACCAATATCATCTCCCTCTCTGCCCTGACGATACCAGCTTGTCTGTCGTCCAATACCAATATCATCTCCCTCTCTGCCCTGACGATACCAGCTTGTCTGTCGTCCAATACCAATATCATCTCCCTCTCTGCCCTGACGATACCAGCTTGTCTGTCGTCCAATACCAATATCATCTCCCTCTCTGCCCTGACGATACCAGCTTGTCTGTCGTCCAATACCAATATCATCTCCCTCTCTGCCCTGACGATACCAGCTTGTCTGTCGTCCAATACCAATATCATCTCCCTCTCTGCCCTGACGATACCAGCTTGTCTGTCGTCCAATACCAATATCATCTCCCTCTCTGCCCTGACGATACCAGCTTGTCTGTCGTCCAATACCAATATCATCTCCCTCTCTGCCCTGACGATACCAGCTTGTCTGTCGTCCAATACCAATATCATCTCCCTCTCTGCCCTGACGATACCAGCTTGTCTGTCGTCCAATACCAATATCATCTCCCTCTCTGCCCTGACGATACCAGCTTGTCTGTCGTCCAATACCAATATCATCTCCCTCTCCGCCCTGACGATACCAGCTTGTCTGTCGTCCAATACCAATATCATCTCCCTCTCTGCCCTGACGATACCAGCTTGTCTGTCGTCCAATACCAATATCATCTCCCTCTCTGCCCTGACGATACCAGCTTGTCTGTCGTCCAATACCAATATCATCTCCCTCTTTGCCCTGACGATACCAGCTTGTCTGTCGTCCAATACCAATATCATCTTCCTCTCTGCCCTGACGATACCAGCTTGTCTGTCGTCCAATACCAATATCATCTTCCTCTCTGCCCTGACGATACCAGCTTGTCTGTCGTCCAATACCAATATCATCTCCCTCTCTGCCCTGACGATACCACCTTGTCTGTCGTCCAATACCAATATCATCTCCCTCTTTGCCCTGACGATACCAGCTTGTCTGTCGTCCAAAACCAATATCATCTCCCTCTCTGCCCTGACGATACCAGCTTGTCTGTCGTCCAATACCAATATCACCTCCCTCTTTGCCCTGACGATACCAGCTTGTCTGTCGTTCAATACCAATATCATCTCCATCTCTGCCCTGACGATACCAGCTTGTCTGTCGTCCAATACCAATATCATCTCCCTCTTTGCCCTGACGATACCAGCTTGTCTGTCGTCCAATACCAATATCATCTTCCTCTCTGCCCTGACGATACCAGCTTGTCTGTCGTTCAATACCAATATCATCTCCCTCAGCTCCAGTTCTTGCGTGAGGGTATGTTTCCCAATCTTTACATCAAATGTCATTTCTAACTCCGGGCACTTTTGGATTAAAATCTATACAAGCTCTCCAGCCTCCTATCTACAGCAAACTGTTGGCAAATCTTTACATGATATCTATCTTCTCCTCCTGTCTAGGACATATTCTTTCTCCAAATATCTTATCTCATTTCTCCAGTGCGTCGTTTCCAAACTCTCCTCATTCCCGAAACAATCTATATGTCCGAGCCGTTACATCACTCTCAGTGTCTCACCCTCTCCCTTCCCTTGACAATTTATTTTTCCGAACCCTTTCACCACACTCACTGTCTCGCCCTCTCCCTTGCCTTGACAATCTGTTTCCGAACCCTTCCCTTACATCACCCTCTCCATTCCCTAAACAATCTATGTTTCCGATTCCTTACGTCACTCTTATCTTTCTCTAGACAATCTATGATTCCGAACCCTTTCACCAAACTCATTGTCTAACACCTCTGTCTTCCCTAGACAATCTATGTTTCCGAACCCTTACGTCGCCCTCTGTCTTCTCTAGACAATCTATGTTTCCGAACCCTTACCTCACACTCTCCCTTCCCTAGACAATGTATGTTTCCGAACCCTTCCCTTACATCACCCTCTCCATTCCCTAAACAATCTATGTTTCCGATTCCTTACGTCACTCTTATCCTTCTCTAGACAATCTATGATTCCGAACCCTTTCACCAAACTCATTGTCTAACACCTCTGTCTTCCCTAGACAATCTATGTTTCCGAACCCTTACGTCGCCCTCTGTCTTCTCTAGACAATCTATGTTTCCGAACCCTTCCCTTACATCAAGCTCTCCTTTCCCTAGACAATCTATATGTTTCCGAACCCTTACGTTACCCTCTCCCTTCCCTTGAAAATCTAAGTGTCCGAATCCTTTCACCACCTTCACTGTCTCACCCTCTTCCTTCCCTTGACAATTTATGTTTCTGAACCCTTTCACCAAACTCACTGTCTTGCCCTCTCCCTTGCCTTGACAATCAATGTTTCCGAACCCTTTCACCAAACTCATCGTCTCATTCTCTCTCTTCCCTTGACAATCAATGTTTCCGAACCCTTACGTCGCCCTCTGTCTTCTCTAGACAATCTATGTTTCCGAACCCTTCCCTTACATCAAGCTCTCCTTTCCCTAGACAATCTATATGTTTCCGAACCCTTACGTCGCCCTCTGCCTTCTCTAGACAATCTATGTTTCCGAACCCTTCCCTTACATCAAGCTCTCCCTTCCCTAGACAATCTATATGTTTCCGAACTCTTACGTCACCCTCTCCCTTTCCTAGACAATCTATGTTTCCGAACCCTTCCCTTACATCAAGCTCTCCCTTCCCTAGACAATCTATATGTTTCCGAACCCTTACGTCACCCTCTCCCTTTCCTAGACAATCTATGTTTCCGAACCCTTTCCTTACATCAAGCTCTCCCTTCCCTAGACAATCTATATGTTTCCGAACCCTTACGTCACCCTCTCCCTTCCCTAGACAATCTATGTTTCCGAACCCTTCCCTTACATCAAGCTCTCCCTTCCCTAGACAGTCTATATGTATCCGAACCTTTACATCACCCTATCCCTTCCCTAGACAATCTATATTTCCGAACCCTTACATCACCCTCTCCCTTCCCTAGACAATCTATATGTTTCCGAACCCTTACGTCACCCTATCCCTTCCCTAGACAATCTATATTTCCGAACCCTTACATCACCCTCTCCCTTCCCTAGACAATCTATATGTTTCCGAACCCTTACGTCACCCTCTCCCTTCCCTAGACAATCTATGTTTCCGAACCCTTCCCTTACATCAAGCTCTCCTTTCCCTAGACAGTCTATATGTTTCCGAACCCTTACGTCACCCTCTCCCTTCCCTAGACAATCTATATGTTTCCGAACCCTTACGTCACCCTATCCCTTCCCTAGACAATCTATATTTCCGAACCCTTACATCACCCTCTCCCTTCCCTAGACAATCTATATGTTTCCGAACCCTTACGTCACCCTCTCCCTTCTCTAGACAATCTATGTTTCCGAACCCTTCCCTTACATCAAGCTCTCCTTTCCCTAGACAGTCTATATGTTTCCGAACCCTTACGTCACCCTCTCCCTTCCCTAGACAATCTATGTTTCCGAACCCTTCCCTTACATCAAGCTCTCCCTTCCCTAGACAGTCTATATGTTTCCGAACCCTTACGTCACCCTATCCCTTCCCTAGACAGTCTATATTTCCGAACCCTTCCATCACCCTCTCCCTTCCTATGACAATCTCATTTCCCAGTCTGTACATGACACTCACTGCCCAACCCTCTTGTTGCTAATCTTGGACGTGCTATTATCGCCATAATCATGTTCGTCAAAGAGCGAGTCAACATTGGCTTGCCACCGGGTCTCCCCGGGGAGGCCAAGTCTGTCGTCAGCTTTTGAAATATTGTTTATGGAGGCTGTGTGAAGCACGCCCGGAGCTGGGGCACGGGGGTCTGCTGGAATTACGAACATTAAATATTAATTTTAGGCACACTGCACATTCATCGCATCTATAAATTAGTTATAGTAGAACTTAATGTGGATAGAGAGTGTGTGTGAGAGAGAGAGAGAGAGAGAGAGAGAGAGAGAGAGAGAGAGAGAGTGTGTGTGTGTGTGAAAGATTAAGCGAGAGAATGAGAGTGAAAGTGTGTGCAAGATTGAGAGAGAGAGAGAGAGAGAGAGAGAGAGAGAGAGAGAGAGAGAGAGAGAGAGAGAGAGAGAGAAGTGTTGGAAACTCATAGAGAGAGAAAGAGATTAAGGAAGAATTCGAGAAACAAAGAGAACGAGAGGGCAAAAGAATTATTAAAGAGTAAGTGAGCGAGAGAGAGAGAGAGAAAGTGAAAGAGTGTGATAGTGAGAGAAGTGATAGAGAGAGAGAGAGAGAGAGAGAGAGAGAGAGAGAGAGAGAGAGAGAGAGAGAAATTTTAGTGAGTGAGTGAGTGAAGGAGTGAGTGAGAGCGAGTGAAAGATTGAAAGAAATTGTTTGTGTGTCCATGATTCTGCGTATGTATTGCTCGCCGGTCTGTCTGCATGCCTGTCTGTGTTTGTGGTGGGTAGGTGGGTGTCTGTCTGTTTCTGCGTGTGTATTGCTCGCCGGTCTGTCTGCATGCCTGTCTGTGTTTGTGGTGGGTGTCTGTCTGCATGCCTGTCTGTGTTTGTGGTGGGTAGGTGGGTGTCTGTCTGTTTCTGCGTGTGTATTGCTCGCCGGTCTGTCTGCATGCCTGTCTGTGTTTGTGGTGGGTGTCTGTCTGCATGCCTGTCTGTGTTTGTGGTGGGTGTCTGTCTGCATGCCTGTCTGTGTTTGTTGTGGGTGTCTGTCTGCATGCCTGTCTGTGTTTGTGGTGGGTAGGTGGGTGTCTGTCTGTTTCTGCGTGTGTGTGGGTGGTTAGGATCCAGCTTTTATTATTGGGTATGTGCGTATGAGTAGTGTCTGTGTCTGCAAAATTGTCGTTAACTAAATCCAAAGTGTTTAAGTCCTCTCCTTTATTTATGTTTTATATGCTCTTGTTTCTGAGAAACAGCTAGGAGAAATAGACGACTACAGCTTTTAGAACAGTAGTTCTCAACCTTTTTAGGCCCCTGCACCCCTTCACCATATATTTAGAATGTCAATACCCCCCCCCCCCCTTTTTCGTATTTCCTCCCTACACAGTATACGTAAAAATGGAAGCTAAATTTAATAACACATACTAGAACAAGTCTAGACGTCTACATAAAACGTGATTTGCGGGTCTACTTACGTTATAAAACGAATTTAAGAAGGGTGGGAAGTACAGAACTGTAAAGTATGTAGGGACAAACAATATCAAGTAATCGGTTCTTGTATTAACGCGATCTTGAAATAATCTTAATGCTCCCTGGAAACTGGGGGGAGAGAGAGAGAGAGAGAGAGAGAGAGAGAGAGAGAGAGAGAGAGAGAGAGAGAGAGAGAGAGAGAAAATTCCCTACCTGTTGAGAACCGCTGTTCTAGAGTGTAGCGATC
Organism: Cepaea hortensis; assembly: GCA_963921405.1. NCBI lineage: Eukaryota > Metazoa > Mollusca > Gastropoda > Stylommatophora > Helicidae > Cepaea > Cepaea hortensis. The sequence continues at coordinate 68,635,090 of OY992883.1, read as the reverse complement.
TATATTGCATGTGCACTACTGAAGGACAAGCGTTGGAAGATTTGTAACCATCCAGCTGTCACGCATATCATGGACACAGCAAATACTACGACTATATCAGCAAAGACAGCAGACTATTAGACTTCATGTTTGGTCAAGTCAGATATACACACAGAAACACGGCTGATATTGAAGTACACATGGGAACAATACTTCAACCAAAACACGGCTGATATTGTCGTACACATGGGAACAATACTTCAACCAAAACACGGCTGATATTGAAGTACACATGGGAACAATACTTCAACCAAAACACGGCTGATATTGAAGTACACATGGGAACAATACTTCAACCAAAACACGGATGATATTGAAGTACACATGGGAACAATACTTCAACCAAAACACGGCTGATATTGAAGTACACATGGGAACAATACTTCAACCAAAACACGGCTGATATTGAAGTACACATGGGAACAATACTTCAACCAAAACACGGCTGATATTGTCGTACACATGGGAACAATACTTCAACCAAAACACGGCTGATATTGACGTACACATGGGAACAATACTTCAACCAAAACACGGCTGATATTGAAGTACACATGGGAACAATACTTCAACCAAAACACGGCTGATATTGAAGTACACATGGGAACAATACTTCAACCAAAACACGGCTGATATTGTCGTCCTTCTTCTGAGATTTGTTGTTGTTGTTGTTGTTGTTGTGTGTGTGTGTGTCTGTGTGTGTGTGTGTGTGTGTGTGTGTGTGTGTGTGTGTGTGTGTGTGTGTGTGTGTGTTCGCCCTCTTTGAACCCAAGCGTAGTCTAAACATGTGTTACTACTTTTATTGCATTGGATTGATTTTTGCGCGTGGATTCGTTTTCCTTATTACCAGTTTCCCTCGTCATCTGGCGAACTAACTCCAACTTCAGAGGTACTGGTAAATTACGTCCCCAAGTCAAGGACGAGAAGTCAACATTTCAGTCCAACTGACCTGTGTAAGGTTTGACCTCCATACCTCGGCATCAGCACACGGATGTTTAAGAACATGCGCTCTCATCCATCTGACCTCCCCTCTTCTGTGATGAGAAAATAAGTAAAGCAAAGGCACATTGTACACACGGTAAGGCGCATTGTACACACATTAAGGCGCATTCTAAACACATTAAGGCGCATTGTACACACGTTAAGTCGCATTGTGCACACGTTAATTCGCATTGTACACACGTTAAGACACATTGTACACACGTTAATTCGCATTGTACACACGTTAAGACACATTGTACACACGTTAAGGCGCATTATACACACGTTAAGGCACACTGGACATGACTCTAGAGTCTAGACCCTTCTTTTGATAGACCAATCAGCAATAGGCGGCTGATGTGATCACGTCGATAGCCTTTACTTCCCAAGACATTTCATAGTACCCATTTTAGGCTGGGTTCGGTATAAAACTCCGCTTCAAGGCAGGGTTGCTAGATCACAGTGATAAAAAAAATACCAGCCAAGTCATGAAATAAAAAAGCACAAAAAAGCCAAACATTACCCAATAACAATATCTATTAAAAATATATTTACATCACATGAAAATCTCTTCTTCAAATAAGTATTCCTCTTCATTGTTTAGAAATTCTGTACAGTATTCCTTAGAATATAAAGTTTCTTGTTTTGCAGATCTAGAATTAGATCGGATTTTAATTATGGTGAAATAATATTTCTTATTAGTGAAATGCGCTTCGTTCAGTGCAATTTTATCTGACCAAGAGTGCTGCCACATCCATGGACTACCATTATTTCACCTAAGTGATCGATGGTGCGTATGGCACTATGGCAGGCCATGCTAACAGCAATTTGTAACTCTGCTAATTTGACTTTATCATCAATTTTCTTACTTATTTTCATCACTGAAAGTGTTTTTTGTGAAGAAGATGGCGCGCTTCGCTTGTGTTTTTCTATTGTTTCATGATTTGCGAGATTTGAAAGTCTTGGAAGAATATTACACCGGCACAATTTGCAATATGCCAGTTCAGAACCATCAGTGGATTTCTTGAGCCACACAAATATCTTTTCCCATTGATCATTATATTCCTGATTAGTAACCTCAGATGGTTTCCAATTTGGCATGGTAATAGGCTTAATAATAAGAAATACTTGTCATAAATGTATAATGAATGTGAAAACTTACCTGAAAAGTAAGGTGGCTGCGCAGTGCGTAAGTGCTCATAGAACAGTACACACTGTACGAAAACCATACGTGTTTAATACTTGTTAGTTGTTACGTTCGTTCTCGAGAATGAACCAAAAGCAGTATAAGCTAAGCTTATTGTTTTGCATTTGTTTTAGCTGAAAAGTGTTAAAACAAGATAAAAATTAACTTGACCAATTCAAAAAAGAGGTATTAATAGCTAATTATTATGGCATTAAAATTTTTAAAAAGCCAAACCAGTTTTAAAAAGCCAGATTTATCTGACTTGGCGTTAAAAAAGCCAATTTGTCAACCCTGCTTCAAGGCGACATCAAACCTAAACTACCAGGCTGGGATGCAAGCGTATAGCCACAACACTATCGCGACATGTTTTCTTGGTGACACTGCCCATTGTCTTTCTTTCTTACGTGTTCAGACTCATTGAAACCTGGGCGACAATCAGCGGATATGCTACTGTGTGAGAGAAATGATTGGCAGTACGCAAGGCAGAAGGCAGTGGAAAGGACGATAACAAACGCTGCGCGCCGTGGACTATAAGAAAGAGGAAGCTGATGTCACACTTGTTGACAAACAAAGCAAGAGAGCATATCTTGCAGACATTTCGGTGCCGTGTGAACACATTTAGGTGCATGCTATCAAAGCACATTTCATAAATGTTCTTCCCTACATTTGGATATTAATAAATTGGGTTCCAGTGAATTTTATCACTGTCACATGGCGGGTCCTTGGCAAAACGCCGCTCTCATTACCGCTTGCTGCAGAGATTCTCGATCCTTTACCAGTTCACTTACCACCCCCCCCCCTCCGCCCCCCCCCCCCCTGCCAGTACCCCACTGTCAGTTCCCCCTGCATGTACCCGAAGGAACAGCACGCAGACACACAACTACCCATTTGCTGAGACCGTTAGGAACCAGCTGGCTCCGAGAGCCAGGAGACGAAAAGATAGCGGATAAGAAAATACACACAGGAATGTGTGAATGAATAAACGAACGAAATATGAAATAAATAACAAACCGAATAAAACATAATAACAGAAATAAGAAATACAGACAGAAAGAAAAAGACGCATCACAATTACCGTTTTGTAAGGAAGAAGAAAGGACTTGGCGTATTGCATTATTGTCTCTATAAGTAACAATATATTTACTTCTCAAATGGACAAACAACTGGGCCCCGAATGTCCACATTTATGGAAATACATTATCGATTGTTTGGTCTATGGAAGACCGGCAGATGATTTTCTTTTATTTCTGTTGTTAATATTCACAGAAATCAGCCAAACTTGTCAGGAACTAAACTAACGCAGAGGTTACATTCCTTACAATCATGTGTATGGTAATTTTTATTGCGTTATGTTAAAAAGAAATAGCATTCTTCATAAATGATGTCATCATTATCATAATTATCATCATCATCATTAAGTTAGTCAGTCATAAGATTGGATTCCATTGTTCTTTTATTTATGTTTAGCTGTTTCTAAGTCTAAACATCAGTCCGTGCATGAGTTTGTCGTGTAGTTAATCGTTTTTAGGTTGCTCTCTGCTGAGGTCAGTTGCAGATAGATCGGAAAATATCCCTCTGTGTGTGAGTGCTCGCTCGCGGGCGTGCGGGCGCTCGAGTGCGCGCGCGCGTGTGCGTGTGTGAACTTCTCCCCATATATCTTCTGCTCGATATTCGCCCACCCCAGGAGGATGTTTATATGTGTATAATTAATGACCAAACATTAAACATTTACGAAGATTTGAACCACCTAAAATAACGAGCATATGTAATACCAGGTGCAAATACTCAGTGTAGGCATCGGTGGTCTAGTGGTAGAATACTCGCCTACCGCGCTGGTGGCTCGGGTTCGATTCCCGGTAGATGCAATCAGATTTTGTTATTTTTATTATAGACATCATAGAGTCATACGAGTCATGTTTGTCTAGTGATATACATATTCATTCATTCATTCATTCAGTAGTGTGTCCTTTGCAGAACCTCGCTCCGTTAACAACCTTCTTGAAACGTCTCGATCACAAGCAAGATGTCCCACGTCCGATACACTCATCTGGAGATCAACTGCCACATCCTGCACCCATCTTCTTTCACAGGCATATACCACTCCATTATTGTTGTCTCCAAACTTTCAAGTGACCAAAATATATCAATTTTCTTGGTTTTATCGTCTTCAATAGCCAACCCTCTTCAATATTCAGCTCTTGAAGTATGGATGCATTTGTTCTTTTCTTTACCCAAGATATTCTTAGAACCCGTCTATACATTTATATTCAAAAGCATTTATGCGCTGTTCGGCTAGTTTAGTAAATGTCCAGGTCTCACAAGTGTATGTTGCAATGGGAAAGATGCATGCTCTTAAAATATATACATATTCCAGCATTAATTTTTTTATTTGGTATAGAAGTAAAGAATTGTTTACTAAAGGGAAGGATTACAAAAGGGGAGTTGATATAATTTTGGATCTAGTGCATGCTAAGACAGTTAAAGGATTTTGGATAATCTATATTGTTAGTTAAATTGTGGTATATTTTTTCGCAAGCCATCAACGTCGCCGTTATTATTTCCCGTAATACCATTTCGAGATTACCACTGCAACGGTGCTGGTTTGTTTCCCACCTCTAAAATCCTAATTTTATAACAACATCGACGGGATAGCCAAAAACTTGGACGGGAAAAACTAATATAAAAACAGCAAATGACCGGTTCACGGCCTCATTGTGCATACCACAAACTCATCGTCACTAGAAGAAGGCCGACTGTGAATGCAAGAATTGGTAGCCTCCAAATCTCTACGAACACAAGATAGAAAAGCAAGCCGAGAGAAAGAAGGATCAGCAAACCAGCAGCCAATGTATTTAGAAACCCAACCAAATCTAGGACCTGACATCTTGGTGTTGATATGTGGTGAGGGAGCCATTAAAATAGAATGAAGGTAAACATAATAATATATTTTATATTACGCTAGTCAGTGATCCCTTTTTCAAGAAATGGGTGTGTCAGTGTATTGTAAACCACGTGATTAGTCCTTAAGAAATTAATTTATTAGAAACTAAATATCATATTCAGTTATCATAGTCATGGATAAACTGTACATTAGGATAAACCACAGTGAGTTTCTTTTTCTCTCAGTTAAACAACTTAATTTAATGTGTAAGACCCAGATTGTACATTTTATTCTTAAGTAGTTAAACTCAATCAGCAGTGATTTAGAAGTTGGTGAGTAACTTAAGATTTAGAAGGCTAAGAATACTTAGTGCAGTGGTAAGAAAACTATTTTAAATGTGTAAACACTGGTAAGACAAATTAGTGTAATGTGCATTAGTCAAGTAGTTGTTTTTTTTTTACATGAGCACATGAGAAGTCTAGCCTTTTTCCATGAGCACATGGGAGCCAAATAGATTTCTATAGAGATCATGATGAAAATGAGGAATTAATATTTGTGAGCCAAATAATAATGCTTAATCAACCACCGTGCAAAAATGGTTAGGATTCATAATGAATGAATGTGGATTGGGTGTATCACATAATTCTATGTACTTGAGAAGAGCATGCATGTGGTGATCCATGTGTAATTTCATTATTGTTAAACATGAGGAATCATCATGTGTGAATCTCATAATTATGCCTAATGATCACATAATTCTATGTCATTGATGAGAGCATGCTTGTGGTGATTAATGTGCGATTTCATTATTGTTAAACAGATGTGAATGTATCATTTGTGAACCACATCAGTATGACTAATTATCATCCAGGAAAATATTATAATTTCTGAAGAATGATTGTGGAATGATTGAGATTTCATTGTAATGTCATTGGTGTTGAATCTGTGTAGTTATCCTATGTAAAGCACATACATATGCGTAATTGTCATACACACAGATATGACTGTGGCTGATGAATGATTGTGGAATGATTGAGATTTCATTGTGATGTCAATGGTGTTAAACATTTAAAGTTATCAATGGAAAATCACATGAGTATAATTACTTATCTTACATGCAAGTATGAGAATGATTTCTGATGAATGAGTGAAGAGAAGTGACATGCTAAGAAGGAGTATAAGCTAACAATCAATCTCATGATAGAAGGCAACTTTGATGTGTAATGGCCTGTCTATCAGAAGAGAACATGTGCGGCATAACCCATACACTAATTAATAATTTAGTGCACTCTGTCGCGTGACACCACTTTGTATTATATATCACTCTGGTTACCATCATCTGGTTTTGTGTCGTAAGCATGACACCACTCTGTATTACATATCACTCATGTAACAATCATAGGGTTCTGTGTCCTGAATGACACCACTCTATATTACATATAACTCAGGTTACAATCATATATTTGTGTGTGTCCTGAATAATGATTGTAATGAAGATGATGATTGTAATGATGATGATGATGATGATGATTGTAATGAAGATGAGAATTGTACTGATAAAGATGATGATGATAATGATATAATGATAATGATGAGAATGATGACGATAATTTTAATAACACTGATGATGATGATGATCTTACATCCATGATAAGAGGGGGGAGATAACTTCTCCCTTCTCCCCTTCTCCTAACATTTAATTAAGAAGAATGCACCTGAACACTATACAAGAATTGATACTATGATGCTCTTATATTGTTTATAAGCAAATACTCATTGCAATGGTGAATGATTAAAAACCCCTTAATGTATGAGGCCGTTTTCCTTTAATGGAAGAAGATGTAGAGAAAATAACTAGGTACAGAAGAAGATGGTAAACATAATTGTCAAATGCAAAATCAATCAAGGCATTTCTGAAACTGGAGACCATAATGACAGGCATAGGTGAAGATGAAACTGCACATCTGCTAGTCTAAACCTTGAACACCTTATAACGGAAGATTTGGTGGAGAGCAACCAATTATGTTGGTGATAACTCACTGAGAACACCAAGACCATCTGTCTCCTATGTTTATTTTTCTCTAGAAACACAATTCCTGTTATTGATTTCACTTGTTGTGTTCTTAGGAGTTTACAGCATTACATTTCTAAAGTCATATTGATGATATCATTAGATTTATGATTGATGCTGAAATTTCAGGTAGTGGCTAGGAATAGCTAAATCCAGACCTGACTTTGTGAATATAACAGCTTGGCTGAATGTAGCAGCTTGACTGAGGGAGGCAGCTGATATAATGAGACCAAATATTACCTGCCAGAGGTACTACTAAACAATAAAGGACAGGTATCCTAAATTACTTAGTCTGTTTATAGAAGTGGAAAACAAGTGAGCCAAAAATCGTTAACCTGGAACAACAAACAACCCTCAAGAAATATATATATATATATATATATATATATATATATATATATATATATATATATATATATATATATATATATATATATATATACACATACATACATGCCGGTCTCCCTGGCCGAGGCGTTAGCAGCTTTCTCCGTAACCCCGAACACTATCAGGGTCGACGTGAGCGCACGAGAATAGGAAGCGGTACGTGTCGCGCCAGTGACTTATAAGAGTATGGAGCCGGTCGCTCAGAAAGTCGTGGCATGCTGATGAGCGTAATCTAGCCTAGGAATAACATACAGCTGAAAGATGCTGACGTTGACCGCAATATCCTGAAACAGGATGGAAACGCGGAGAATATATATCTATATATAGTTGTACTGACTGATACCGCACTGATGGCGATGGATTGTATAGTGAGCACAGCCAGGATATAAATATATATGTAGTAGAGATGTACATGATCTTGGTTTTTTTTTTCCCTAATGCTTTGAATGTTGTATTTTTATGACCTTACTGTTAAATAGCACCATCTAAGTGTAATAAATTTGAAACATAAGGGTCATTGTCTCTTTTGAGAGGTCTCTTGTCGTAGTAAAATTGTTTTAATTAACAACCCTAGATTAATAATTATTTAGTTGGTAGAGGAGAGGCAAGGAAGGCTAACCTGACTAAAAAACGCTCGCCGAAGTCGAATGTGTTGGCCTAATGGTGACAAATGAAAACTGACACAACACAAAAACGTCCGAGTGAAATGTCCCTTGTGCCCTAACTATCATGTCTTCTCTGACCATTTTGTCTTCCGGCCGGAACAATCTAGTCTTCCGGGCACAGCGTCCGTACACGTCCGAACCGAAAGATCGATGTGGTAGTCATCTGCAGACTGGCCGTTCATGGTTTATGCGGGGAGCGACCCTTGGCGAACGAAATGCCCAAGACACGGAAGTGAGGAGTTGAGGCAGCCATGCAGGACGTGGTGATTCCTTGGGTGAGCCCATCACCAGAGCGCTATGTGTCGGCCCTGCAGTTATGGAAGCCTCCTTGGATGGCGGAAAATGCCCATGGACTGTCCCTGCCTTCAATTGAGGGCGGACCGTGAAGTCTTCGACCGTTCTAACTTGACTAGCTGGACTGTTGACGGCATCACTAAAGTGAGAGTTCCCCCAGGAATGCTAACCTGGTTTAAAAAACGCACGCAAAAGTCGGATGTGCTGGCCTAAGGGTATTAACTGTCTTAGCACGCGGTCCAAGGGTGCATAATAAAACACACAGCAATTACATCTGAAAAAAACACACACACACATTCCGGATGAACGCAGACAAAGAAGAAGATATACGTGAAAAAGCCATGGAGATAATATTCGCAATCAAATTGACTACACTGATACCAAAGAGATTCGGAAGCAGTTTAGTCAGAGCAAAAACTAGATAAGGAGCAAATGGACACAGTAACCATGTGCCAGTTACAGGAAAGATGAGGTTAAGACTCATAAACATAAAGAACCCTCCCCCCCCCCCCCCCCCCGCAAAAAAAAAAATAAAATCAAGGTAGACCTAGCAATACTTAAAACAGACAAAGAAATGTGAAAAAGGTACAATGTTACTGTAAAGAACAGATATACTGCCATGAAGATAATACAAACTATTGACGAGCAATGGAACATATTGCAGGAATTAGTACATCAAAAAATAAAAATTATCCCACCTAAACAGAGAATTGCAAAATAGAAATGGTTGACAGAGGAAATTTTGCAGATTATGGACGAAAGAAGAAAGAATATGCAAGATAAAGATAAATATACCAGAATACATAAAGAAATGCAGGTCCGCGTGGCCGAATGGGTAAGAACGCGTATTTGTAAACATCCTGTGTGCCGATGCCGAGCTTAGCGGTTCATCCCCTACACCGTACAGCTGGACTAAATGTTAACCTGTCATCCTTAACTTGGGGACATTAATTACAAGTACCCCTGAAGTCGGAGTGAGTTCGCCTCATGGCGAGGGCCACTGTTAATAGGGAAAGCTAACCCACACGCAAAATTCATTCAATCACTACTATAAATAATGTGTATGGACTACGCCTGAGTTGAAAGCGAGCGAGAGCAAAAAAAAAAAAAAAAGAAAAAAGAAAAAGAAATAGTAAATAAGTGCAAAGTGACTAAAAATATATGGCTGAATCAACAGTACATGAAAATTAAGACAAACTATGGAAAAGATACAGAATGGTGGCAGCACACTAGACAGAAGGTTGGCAGTACACAAGACAGAAGGCTGGCAGTACATAAAGAGAGGGAGCTAACAGTACATGAGACAGAAGACTGGCAGTACATGAGACTGAAGGCTGGCAGTACCTGAGACAGAATGCTGACAGAACACCAGACAGAAGGCCAGCAGTACACGAGACAGAAAGCTGACAGTACACGAGACAGAAGGCTGGAAGTACCTGAGACTGAAGGCTGGCAGTACCTGAGACAGAAGGCTGGCGGTACACGGGACAGACGGCTGGCAGTACCTGAGACAGAAGGCTGGCAGTACACGAGACAGAAGACCGTGAAAAGACACAGTAACCAACGACACTCAGTGTGGAGTTTACAAAGAAATCTGATGTCACAATTGTTAACAAACATAGCCAGAGAGTGTATCTTGTAGAGGTTTGGTGTCACGAGGTGCACATGTTAATGCAGGCTATCAAACAACACATTAAATAAATATACACCTCTAAGTATGGATATCCATAAATCAGGTTCCGTTGCATGGTCACGTAGCATGTAACTTCTGGAACATTCCACAGACACACACTTCTGGTTATAGCGTTAGATCGGAGAGACGGAAGATAGCAAGAGAACATGAAAATGCACATAGGACTGGGTGAATAAATAAAAGAAGGAAACAAAAAAGAAAACAACAAACTAAACGAAAAAATGAAGAAATTCGGAAAGAAAGAAAGGAAAAATGGCTGAGAGAAAACAACAAAAGAAGTCAGAACTTGGCGTAATGCTTTATTGTCTCTACAAGCAACAATATATTTACTTCTCAAATGGACAAACAACTGGGCCCCGAATGTCCACATTTATGGAACTATCGATTGTTTGGTTTATGTGAGACGAGTAGATGATTTTCTGATATTTCTGTTGTTATAAAATATTATAAGGAAAGCTTACGTAGGCACAAATCAGTTTAGTGCACTAGAAGTGGTTACACGTGTATGGACTACGCTTGAGTTCAAAGCAATCGAACGAAACGAATAAAATCACAGTCTGCTTAATCAGTTATTAGTCTCCACTGTCCTGTTATTGATATTTAACAGCGCCTTAGTCAACCTCTAAACCTCAGAGTCCTTGCATGCCTTTGTCTTGAAGTTGTTTCATGGTCGTCCTCTGCCGAGGTCAGTTGAAGAAGGATTGGAAGATGACCTCTGTGTGTCTTTATTTACCCCCTCCCTCTTCCCCCATACCCCCCATTCCATATATCGTGATATAACGCCATATTCACAGCTCCTGCCGGTGTTTGTATTCTGCGCAATGAATAATTGAAAACTAGGCAAACAGAAAGGATATTACCGGGTAAAATAACTGGCATATATAATTCTAATCACAGACTTCGAGTATGGGCATCGGTGGTCTAGTCGTAGAATACTCGCCTGCCACGCTGGTGACCCGGGTACGATTCTCGGTCGATGCAATCTTCATTTTAAAATATATTTTGATCTGGACGTGTTATGTGTGACAGCCGATACAAAAATTCAACGTATTCTTATTTTACTGTGTATAAGTATTATATTTTTTAAAAATTGTTTATTCATTAAATTCCATAGATAAATATTCCATTCTTTGTTTACTCAATCTGGTGGAAGATGCACAACAGATATTAAGAAAACAATAGGGCAAGCAAAAGCTGCATTAAAAAAAAGATGAAAAATATCTCAAGCAATAAGTCACTATCATTGAATGTAAGTGCCGAAACGCTATACAAAACCTGTTTTCTGTATGGCAGTGAATCATGGAATGTAAATGAACAAATTATGAAGATGTCAGTCGCGGCAATCGGGCAAATTTTGAGCTGTAGCCTACGTTGGGTGACGTTGTGATATTCTTCTTCTTCTTCTTCTTCTTCTTCTTCTTCTTCTTCTTCTTCTTCTTCTTCTTCTTCTTCTTCTTCTTCTTCTTCTTCTTCTTCTTCTTCTTCTTCTTCTTCTTTTTCTTCTTCTTCTTCTTCTTCCTCTTCTTCTTCGTTCATCCGGAGTTTTTTTTCGGATGTGATTGCGTTGTGCCTGTTTAGAGCAGAGCTGCGTTCTTGCGCCGTTAGGCCGACACATCCGACTTCTGCGGGCATTTGTTGACCGGGTTAACCTTCCCGGGGTTGTGATATTCAAGTGCAGTGGTTCAAGTAATCGGTTCTTGTATTAATGCGGTCTTTAAATAATCTTAATCCCCCCCCCCCTAAAATTCCCCCCGGAGGGGGAGTGGATTCTCCACCGGTTGAGAACCCCTATTCTAGTGTAATAGTATGGCCGCGTCTAGCGTGAGCCGCGTGGTCTATTGGTTAAACACCCTCCTCACACGACAGTGATCCGGGGTTCGATCCGGGGTCCAGTCAAGGATATGCACTACTGACGAGCTCAAACGAGAGCGAAACTCCAGTGCTTCCAGTCTGACGTGGACAAGACCTTAGGTTCGTACCGGAATACGATCGGCGTTGCCAGTAGTGGGTTGTGCTCAATTTTTAAACCTCAAATCCCGGAACAACTAAATAAATACATTAGGAAGAACTTGGGTGCAACAGAGATGTAGTTCCTGAGGCGAATGTTGCCAGTTCCCTTGACTGCCAGAGTAACTAACAACTGTCATTTAACTGTCACTGTCATTTACTGCCAATATAGTACCTTGCGGTGTATGACAGAGGGGTCTTTGAGCCTGAGGAATAAAGGCCGCCTGGCTAGTGCAGTCGCCGCGAACTGTGCAGGTTAGGATTTTCTTTTTGCCCCCGACAGAAAAAAATCCCACACCTTACCGAGGGATCGAACCCGGGTCTCCCGAATGAGAGTCCGGCGTTCTAGCCTCTCGGCCAGCCGCTCCTCAACTAACAACGATTGCCTGAAAGATGCTAATGAAACTAGAACATCATATTCAACAATAAGAATGAGACACAAACATCATTCTGTGGTCATGTGATGAGATGAGAGGCATTGGAGAACATCGTGACGACTGGAAAGATCACAGGAAAGAGAGGCAGAGGCAAACCAAGCGAGATGCTTCTAGATGGATTGAGACGGTGACATGGAGAAATATCATCAGCAGAGTTGATCCAGAATACCAAAGCCCGAGATCTGTGGAAACTCATTCTTCTCCTTTCGTTCGCTTGAAATATGTCTATAACTGCAATGTTGTCTCTTGTATGAATTTAACTGTCTTTTTTAGTTCACACAGCGGTCCACATGTGCACATGACTGTTTCACCAGTCTTGAATTTTCTATACATGTGGTTGCGTAATCTATTGTGTCCCGTTCTGAGGCGCAAAATAATGACTTGTTCTGGTCTGTCCATAACGTGGTAGTCATTTTGAGCAGTTTTTGATGGCTTCCTAACTGATTTGATCATTCTTTCCTTTCGGTGGTATGTAACGGGCACATCAGGCTGTTCTTCTTTGGCTCCTTCCTTAGCTAATTGATCAGCTCTGTCATTTCCCGGTACTCCACAGTGGGATGGTATCCACTATATAGTGACCATTTGCTGACTGCTATGTTCAGAAAGTAGTGCCTTTAGTACTGGCAATTTACCAGACAGGAGCGCCTCGAGTACTGATAGTGCATCTATCAATAGCACCACAGGTTGTGTACCATTGCTGGTATTTAGTAATTTCTCTGTTGCTATCTTGATTGCCTCAATTTCAGCATCATAGTTATGGCAGTACTTTCCTGTCGGTACTCTGGCTGTGTCCCTAGGGTATTATTTGGGTATTCTATGTACACTGCCGCTCCTCCATTTCGAACAGCATTTTGTGCTGACCCATCTGTGTAGACTCGGATCCAGAGGTCCTGTGGGTATTCTTCATCAAGGAAGCTGAGAGTGGCTGTTCTGCGCTGCACACTGTTCTGTACTTCCTTGTCAAATATTCCTCTCACTTGTGTCTGGATTTGTAATGATAGCCTGTATTCATCTTTCCATGGAGTTCGCTATGGAATAGTTGTTAGGGGGATACCAACTGTGGCTTTGTCGGTGATTTCTCTGCAGAGTCGTTTGGCCTGGTGGATAAAACTACTTCTTTTCAACCGCCCATAGCTAGTTTTTCTAATCTGTTGTTCATAGGGTGGCCTGGCAAGCTGAGGACTTTTCTGCTTGTATTAGCGTTTTCGTATTTCTGCGATCTCTCAGTGCTTGTGTCCTCCCCATCTTCTCAATTTCCACTATAGGTGTTGATCTCATCCCTCCTGTGGTGACTCTAAGTGCTTGATTTTGCACTTTGTCCAGCTCTTGTAGTGTGGTTTTTGATGCTGAACACCACACAGTTGACCCGTATTCCAGGTGTGTTCGTATGCTCTGTTGATAAACTTTGTTAAGTATTTTCCCAATGGCTCCCCATGTGGTTCAACTTAGCTTTCTCAGGATGGCTATTTTCCTTCTGGCTTTTGCTACTGCTTTGTTGATGTGCTTTCTCCATGTCAGCCTGCCATCAAATGCTACTCAAAGGTATGTTGGTTCTTTATCTTCTCTTAGGGTGTTCCATTTATCTGGATGAACCCTGCCTTTTGTTTCGGAGAGAGGGTAAATAGGGTGGTGCTGCACTTGTCAGTGTTTATGCTGACACACCATCTATTTGCCCATGAAACAAATTTATCTACAGCTCTTTGTAGCAATCTGGTGGCCACTGATGCATGTTCATTTGTGCTCCATAGAACCAGGTCATCGGCGTACATTGCCGCTTTAATTCCATGCGGTAGATTAGCAACGAGATCATTGATGAAGATTAGAAAAAGTGTGGGGGACAAGACTCCCCCATGGGGAACACCATGACGCAGTAGTACTTTCTTGCTCTTGAGTACGTCTATCTGTACTCGGGCTCTTCTGTTGTGCAAGTATGCTTTCACCCATTTGTATATTCTTCCATTGACTTTGCAGTTTCTCAGTTTCTTTATCAGACCTTCTTTCCAGACTTTGTCAAAGGCTTTCTTCAGATCTATCCATGTCGCAAGCACCAGCTTCTTCTCTTGGAATGCATCCTCAATTTCTTGAGAGAGGTAGGTTGTCTGATCTTCCGTAGAGTAGCACTACCTAAAGCCAGCCTGCTGTGGCACAAGGATGTTTCTACTTTCAATGTACCACTGCAGTCTGTGATTGATGATGCGCTCCAGTGTTTTGCAGAGACAGCTGGTGAGGCTAATTGGTCTGTAGGTAATGGAACTATCTTTCCCTGATTTTAGGAGGGATATCATGATTGCTTCTCTCCAGGCTTGTGGAACACTGCCTAAAGTCCAACTATTATTGAAGATCTGCAACAGCTTTGCTTTGGCCGCTGTCCCTAGGTTTCAGATCATTTCATTGGAGATACCATCAGCTCCTGGTGACTTTCTCATTTTCAGTTTTGGCTGATTGTGATGGGTGCCTCCAGAACCTCATGTACTATTTCCTTCTGTACTGTATGTTACAGTTTCGCTCGAATCTCTTGTTGTTTCTCTGGACTAATTTTGATATTGTTATCTTGAGCGAATGAGTCCGCAAAATGGTCAGCTGCTTGCTTTCTTGTTAAGATGTTTCCATCTTTATGTAGTGCAATTTTTGAGTTTCTCCCTGTGCCCTCATCGTTAAGTTGTTTTATTAGCTTCCACAATTTCCTAGTGTCTCTTTCAAAGTTCAGAGACTCCGTTTTCTCCTGCCAGCGTTTCCGTCTAGCCTGCAGTTATGTCTGTCTCAGTGTTCAGGTTTCTAACCAGTATGCTGGTGCGATTCTTGTACATTGCCCTGTCTGCTTTATTCTAGTTCCACCTCGAGAGGGTGCTGCTTTCACTTACAAGCTCATTTTCTACAGTTAAAAAGACTGGCCGATGGTCACTTCCACCAAGTTGTTTCCCAACAATTCATGTAATGTTCCACTCCAGATCTGATGAATGAAAAGCCAGGTCAAGTGTAGTTATAGTGTGCCATGATCTCGAGTAGAAATTATGTGGGTCGGACGGCTTGTTAATCAAGATGATTCTATACTCATCCTGCCAGCCTTCCAGTCTCTCTCCTCTCTGGTCCATGTGATCATAGCCCCAGCTCTGCGAGTGGCTGTTGAAATCGCCACACACAATAATTATTTCTGTTAATGGTAGTGTGTCCAGTGCCTGAGGGCGGTCCCTTGGACAGTAATAATTGATCAGATGTAGATCTGTATTGCCTGTCTTAAGTTTAAATGTCTGATACTCAGCCCCTTCCATGTAGATTTCGATTTGGGAAGCAGTGATGTTATTTTATACAAGGGTCAGTATCCCACCTTTTCGCCTGTCCTTTCGGTCAGATCGGTAACACTGGTAGCCTCTGATTTTGAAGGCTATATTTTCGTTGAGGTGAGTTTCTTGCAAGCAACATACGCTTACTTTTTCTTGGTCCATAATGTTTTCTAATTCTTTTGTTGTTGTTGTTGTTGTTGTTGATGATTCCCTCCGCATTCCAGTGCATTATTTTAAGTCTTTGATTAGTATGGCCAGCCGTTCTATTCTCATGTCCCCTGGCTCCACAGGACATCTGAGAAGGACCTCTATTAGTTGGGGTTGGACCCTTTCGAGACATAGGGCCCGGCACTGCACCTGCCTGGGGGTCCTAAGCAGGGCGAGCACCATAACATTTAGCAGTAGTAGACATATTCCATTTTGCGTAATTGCGTGGCATCCAGATTTCTATGGTGCGCCTCCTGGCTGGTTGCCTCCGTCTTCAGAATCCTTTCCTTTGGTAGAGCAGACTGTGGTCTCAGTCGAGTTTAGATGTGTACGCGCGCACACACATGTCTGCGCATGCATGTACGTGCACACACATCTAGAGCATACTCGTTATTTTTCGGCGAAAGAAACTCGCCGTCGCCTCTTCTCCTGTTAGTTTAAACAGTTCCGCCGCGTGAAGGCCAGGAATTGGACTTTTGCTGCAGAGGTTATGTATTCACGAGCCATTGGGGTATTTAAGCAATGATGGGCGCACACCCCAACGCTGCGCCCCGGCTACAATACAGCACCATTTGGAACCACAGCAGTACACGAGACAGAAGGCTGGTAGTATATACAACAGAAGGTCGGCAGTATACGAGACAGAAAGCTGGCAGTACACAAGACAGAAGGTTGGCAGTACACAAGACATAAGGTTGGCAGTGCACGAGACAGAATGCTGGCAGTACACGAGACAGAAAGCTGGCAGTACACGAGACAGAATGCTGGCAGTATACGAAACAGAAGGTTGGCAGTACACGAGACAGAAAGCTGGCAGTACACGAGAAAGGAGGCCGGAAGTACACAAGACAGAAGGCTGGTAGTACACGAGACAGAAGGCTGGTTGTACACGTGACATAAGGCCCGCAGTTCAGACGGGCGAGAAGAAGGCTGACAGTACACGAGACTGAAGGCTGGCAGTACCTGAGACAGAAGGTTGACACTCCACGAGACAGAAGGCCTGCAGTACACAAGACAGAAGACTGGTAGTACATGAGACAAAAGGCTGGTAGTACACGTGACAGAAGGCCTGCAGTTCACACGAGAGAGAAGAAGGCTGGCAGTACACGAGACAGAAGGCTGGCAATACTTGAGACAGAAGGCTGCCAGTACCTGAGACAGAAGGCTGGCAGTACACGAGACTGAAGGCTGGCAGTACCTGAGACAGAAGGCTGGCAGTACACGAGACAGAAGACTGGCAGTACACAAGACAGAAGACTGGTAGTACACGAGACAGAAGACCGTGAAAAGACACAGTAACCAACGACACTCAGTGTGGATTTTACAAAGAAATCGGATTTCACAATAGTTAACAAACAGAGCCAGAGAGTGTATCTTGTAGAGGTTTGGTGTCACGAGGTGCACATGTTAATGCAGGCTATCAAACAACACATTAAATAAATATACACCTCTAAGTATGGATATCCATAAATCAGGTTCCGTTGCATGGTCACGTAGCATGTAACTTCTGGAACATTCCACAGACACACACTTCTGCTTATAGCGTTAGATCGGAGAGACGGAAGATAGCAAGAGAACATGAAAATGCACATAGGACTGGGTGAATAAATAAAAGAAGGGGGGGGGGGGTGGGGGAAAGGAAAGAACGAACAAACTAAACGAAAACATTGAAGAAATTAGGAAAGAAAGAAAGGAAAAATGGCTGAGAGAAAACAACAAAAGAAGTCAGAGCTTGGCATATTGCGTTATTGTCTCTACAAGCAACAATATATTTACTTCTCAAATGGACTAACAACTGGGCCCCGAATATCCACATTTATGGAACTATCGATTGTTTGGTTTATGTGAGACGAGTAGATGATTTTCTGATATTTCTGTTGTTATAAGGAAAGCTTACGCAGGCACAAATCAGTTTAGTGCACTAGAAGTGGTTACACGTGTATGGACTACGCTTGAGTTCAAAGCAATCGAACGAAACGAATAAAATCACAGTCTGCTTAATCAGTTATTAGTCTCCACTGTCCTGTTATTGATATTTAACAGCGCCTTAGTCAACCTCTAAACCTCAGAGTCCTTGCATGCCTTTGTCTTGAAGTTGTTTCATGGTCGTCCTCTGCCGAGGTCAGTTGAAGAAGGATTGGAAGATGACCTCTGTGTGTCTTTATTTACCCCCTCCCTCTTCCCCCATACCCCCCATTCCATATATCGTGATATAACGCCATATTCACAGCTCCTGCCGGTGTTTGTATTCTGCGCAATGAATAATTGAAAACTAGGCAAACAGAAAGGATATTACCGGGTAAAATAACTGGCATATATAATTCTATTCACAGACTTCGAGTATGGGCATCGGTGGTCTAGTGGTAGAATACTCGCCTGCCACGCTGGTGACCCGGGTTCGATTCCCGGTCGATGCAATCTTCATTTTAAAATATATTTTGATCTGGACGAGTTATGTGTGACAGCCGATTTTCAATGTATTCTTATTTTACTGTGTATAAGTATTATATTTTTTAAAAATTGTTTATCCATTAAATTCTATAGATAAATATTCCATTCTTTGTTTACTCAATCTGGCGGAAGGTGCACAACAGAGATTAAGAACACAATAGGGCAAGCAAAAGCTGCATTAAAAAAAAGATGAAAAATATCTCAAGCAATAAGTCACTATCATTGAATGTAAGTGCCGAAACGCTATACAAAACCTGTTTTGCTGTATGGCAGTGAATCATGGAATGTAAATGAACAAATTAGGAAGATGTCAGTCGCGACAATCGGGCAAATTTTGAGCTGTAGCCTACGATGGGTGACGTTGTGATATTCAAGTGCAGTAGTTCAAGTAATCGGTTCTTGTATTAATGCGATCTTGAAATAATCTTAATTCCCCCCCCCCCCCTAAAATTCCCCCCGGAGTGGGAGGGGATTCTCCACCGGTTGAGAACCCCTATTCTAGTGTAATAGTATGGCCGCGTCTAGCGTGAGCCGCGTGGTCTATTGGTTAAACACCCGCCTCATACGACAGTGATCCGCGGTTCGATCCCGGGTCCATTCAAGGATATGCACTACTGACGAGCTCAAACGAGAGCGAAACTCGAGTCCAGTGCTTCCAGTCTGACGTGGACAAGACCTTAGGTTCGTACCGGAATACGATCGGCGTTGCCAGTAAGTAGTAGGTTGTGCTCAATTTTTAAACCTCAAATCCCGGAACAACTAAATAAATACATTAGGAAGAACTTGGGAGCAACAGAGATGTAGTTCCTGAGGCGAATGTTGCCAGTTCCCTTGACTGCCAGAGTAACTAACAACGATTGCCTGAAAGATGCTAATGAAACTAGAACATTATATTCAACAATAAGAACGAGACAAACATCATTCTGTGGTCATGTGATGAGAAGAGAGGCATTGGAGAACATCGTGACGACTGGAAAGATCACAGGAAAGAGAGGCAGAGGCAAACCAACCATGTGATCATAGCCCCAGCTCTGCGAGTGGCTGTTGAAATCGCCACACACAATAATTATTTCTGTTAATGGTAGTGTGTCCAGTGCCTGAGGGCGGTCCCTTGGACAGTAATAATTGATCAGATGTAGATCTGTATTGCCTGTCTTAAGTTTAAATGTCTGATACTCAGCCCCTTCCATGTAGATTTCGATTTGGGAAGCAGTGATGTTATTTTATACAAGGGTCAGTATCCCACCTTTTCGCCTGTCCTTTCGGTCAGATCGGTAACACTGGTAGCCTCTGATTTTGAAGGCTATATTTTCGTTGAGGTGAGTTTCTTGCAAGCAACATACGCTTACTTTTTCTTGGTCCATAATGTTTTCTAATCCTTTTGTTGTTGTTGTTGTTGTTGTTGTTGTTGATGATTCCCTCCGCATTCCAGTGCATTATTTTAAGTCTTTGATTAGTATGGCCAGCCGTTCTATTCTCATGTCCCCTGGCTCCACAGGACATCTGAGAAGGACCTCTATTAGTTGGGGTTGGACCCTTTCGAGACATAGGGCCCGGCACTGCACCTGCCTGGGGGTCCTAAGCAGGGCGAGCACCATAACATTTAGCAGTAGTAGACATATTTCATTTTGCGTAATTGCGTGGCATCCAGATTTCTATGGTGCGCCTCCTGGCTGGTTGCCTCCGTCTTCAGAATCCTTTCCTTTGGTAGAGCAGACTGTGGTCTCAGTCGAGTTTAGATGTGTACGCGCGCACACACATGTCTGCGCATGCATGTACGTGCACACACATCTAGAGCATACTCGTTATTTTTCGGCGAAAGACACTCGCCGTCGCCTCTTCTCCTGTTAGTTTAAACAGTTCCGCCACGTGAAGGCCAGGAGTTGGACTTTTGCTGCAGAGGTTATGTATTCACGAGCCATTGGGGTATTTAAGCAATGATGGGCGCACACCCCAACGCTGCGCCCCGGCTACAATACAGCACCATTTGGAACCACAGCAGTACACGAGACAGAAGGCTGGTAGTATATACAACAGAAGGTCGGCAGTATACGAGACAGAAAGCTGGCAGTACACAAGACAGAAGGTTGGCAGTACACAAGACATAAGACTGACAGTGCACGAGACAGAATGCTGGCAGTACACGAGACAGAAAGCTGGCAGTACACGAGACAGAATGCTGGCAGTATACGAAACAGAAGGTTGGCAGTACACGAGACAGAAAGCTGACAGTACACGAGAAAGGAGGCCGGAAGTACACAAAACAGAAGGCTGGTAGTACACAAGACAGAAGGCTGGTTGTACACGTGACATAAGGCCCGCAGTTCACACGGGCGAGAAGAAGGCTGACAGTACACGAGACTGAAGGCTGGCAGTACCTGAGACAGAAGGCTGGCACTACACGAGACAGAAGGCCGGCCGTACACAAGACAGAAGACTGGTAGTATACGAGACAAAAGGCTGGTAGTACACGTGACAGAAGGCCTGCAGTTCACACGAGAGAGAAGAAGGCTGACAGTACTTGAGACAGAAGGCTGGCAGTACACGAGACTGAAGGCTGCCAATACCTGAGACAGAAGGCTGGCAGTAGCTGAGACAGAAGACTGGTAGTACACGAGACAGAAGGCTGGTAGTACACGAGACAGAAGGCTGGCAGTACACGAGACTGAAGGCTGGCAGTACCTGAGACAGAAGGCTGGCAGTACACGAGAAAGAAGGCTGGCAGTACTCGAGACTGAAGGCTGGCAGTACCTGAGACAGAAGGCTGGCAGTACACGAGACAGAAGACCGTGAAAAGACACAGTAACCAACGACACTCAGTGTGGAGTTTACAAAGAAATCTGATTTCACAATAGTTAACAAACAGAGCCAGAGAGTGTATCTTGTAGAGGTTTGGTGTCACGAGGTGCACATGTTAATGCAGGCTATCAAACAACACATTAAATAAATATACACCTCTAAGTATGGATATCCATAAATCAGGTTCCTTTGCATGGTCACGCGTAGCATGTAACTTCTGGAACATTCCACAGACACACACTTCTACTTATAGCGTTAGATCGGAGAGACGGAAGATAGCAAGAGAACATGAAAATGCACATAGGACTGGGTGAATAAATAAAAGAAGGGGAGGGGGGAGGAGGAAAGAACGAACAAACTAAACGAAAACATTGAAGAAATTAGGAAAGAAAGAAAGGAAAAATGGTTGAGAGAAAACAACAAAAGAAGTCAGAACTTGGCGTATTGCGTTATTGTCTCTACAAGCAACAATATAATAATATATTTACTTCTCAAATGGACAAATAACTGGGCCCCGAATGTCCACATTTATGGAACTATCGATTGTTTGGTTTATGTGAGGCGAGTAGATAATTTTCTGATATTTCTGTTGTTATAAAATACTAGCTGACCCGGCCCGGCTTCGCCCAGTCCCTGGTGGGGAGCATCTCATTTAATTCATATAAGTAGTCATATAAGTTCCCGTTCCCGACTATCTGTCTGTCTATCTGTTTGTCTATCTGTCTGTCTGTCTGTCTGTCTGTCTGTCTGTCTGACCCGGCCCGGCATCGCCCAACTCCTGGTGGGGAGCATCTCATTTAATTCATATAAGTAGTCATATAAGTTCCCGTTCCCGACTGTCTGTCTGCCTGTCTGTCTGTCTATCTATCTGTCTGTCTGTCTGTTTGACCCGGCCCAGCCCATGGTGGAGAGCATCTCATTTAAATCATATAAGTAGTCATATAAGATCCCGTTCCCGACTATCTGTCTGTCTGTCTGTCTTGGGTAAATGGAGGAGGGAGGAGGAAGAGGGAGGTGGAGGAGGGAAGAGGAGGGAGGAGGAGGGAGGAGGAGGGAGGAGGAGACAGGAGACAGGAGGAATAGGGAGGAATAGGAGGGAGGAGGAGGGATTAGGAAGAGGAGGGAGGAGTAGGGTGCAGTAGGAGGGGGAGGAGGAGGGAGGAGGAAGAGGGAGAAGGAGAACGCAGGAGGAGGAGGGAGGAGGAGGAGGAGGGAGAGGGAGGAGGAGGGAGGAGGAGGAGAGAGTAGGAGGAGGGAGGAGGCGGAGGGAGCAGGAAGAGGGAGGAAGAGGGAGGAGGAGGAGGGAGGAGAAGGAGGAGGGAGGAGGAAGAGGGAGGAGGAGGAGAACGCAGGAGGAGGAGGGAGGAGGAGGAGGAGAGGGAGGAGGAGGGAAAGGGAGGAGGAGGGAGGAGGAGGAGAGAGAGGGAGGAGGAGGAGTAGGGAGGAATAGGAGGGAGGAGGAGGGATTAAGAGAAGGAGGGGGGAAAGGGGAGAAGGAGGAGGGAGGAGGAAGAGGGAGGAGGAGGGAGGAGGAGGGAGGAGGAGGGAGGAGGAGGAGGGAGGAGGAGGGAGGAGGGTGAAGGAGGAGGAGGAGGGAGGAGGGTGGAGGAGGAGGAGGGGGAGGAGGGAGGGGGAGGAGGAGGGAGAAGGAGGAGGAGGGAGGAGGGAGGAGGAGAACGCAGGTGGGGGAGGAGGAGGAGGGAGAGGGAGGAGGAGGAGAGAGGAGGAGGGAGGAAGAGGTAGAAGGAGGAGGAGAAGGAGGAGGGGGAGGAGGAAGAGGAGGAATGATGAGGAGGGAGGAGGAGGAAGAGGGATGTGGAGGAAGGAGGAGGAGGGAGGAGGAGGGAGGAGGTAGAGGAAGGAAAAGGGAGGAGGGAGGAGGAGAGAGGAGGAGGAGGAGGGAGGAGGAGAAGGGAGTAGGAGGGATGAGGAGAAGGGAGGAGGAGAGGGAGGAGGAGGGAGAAGGGAGGGGGAGAAGGAGGAGTGAGAGGGAGGAGGGGGAGGAGGTAGAGGGAGGAGGAAGAGGAGGAGGGTAGAGGGAGGAGGTAGAGGGAGGAGGAGGGAGGAGGTAGAGGGAGGAGGAGGGAGGAGGCGGAGGGAGTAGGAGGGAGGAGGATGGAGGAGGAGGGGAGAGGAAGAGGGAAGAGGGAGAAGGAGGAGGGAGGAGGGAGAGGGAGGAGGGGGAGGAGGTAGAGGGAGGAGGAAGAGGTGGAGGGAGGAGGTAGAGGGAGGATGAGGGGAGGAGGTAGAGGCAGGAGGAGGGGAGGAGGTAGAGGCAGGAGGAGTAGAGAGGAGGAGGGAGTTCGCCATTCCGAATTCATACTCGTCTAGGTTCTGTGATTTCGGTCCTTCCATTGATTGTTCTTCCCTTCTACACGACTGTAGATAACTTCCTTACACATAAAAAGATGAATTGTTATTGATATTGCCGTGGCATGGAGGCATATATATCAGCAGCAGAGTTGAACGCCTACGCCAGCCGGCACGGCACTTGATGATGATGATGATTGCCGTGTGACGATTCTGTGTAGTCACGTCATTTTCTTCCCTTTCCCTAGCGTTTTGGTTCGGGGATTCTTTCATCATCATCATCATATATTTACGTACGTATTTTGGGAGGGTGAGGAGGGAGGAGGAGGAAGAAGAAAAAAAAACTATGACAGTTGGCAGCTCTGGACTGAAAGGAAGGCGTGTAGAAAATTTCATCTCAATCGGATGGGCCGTTCGCGAACGTATAAAGGACATACATAGATACAGAAATACGGACGAACATCACCTTTTATATATAAGATAAGGAAAGCTTACGCAGGCACAAATCAGTTTAGTGCACTAGAAGTGGTTACACGTGTATGGACTACGCTTGAGTTCAAAGCAATCGAACGAAACGAAAAAATCAAAGTCTGCTTAATCAGTTATTAGTCTCCACTGTCCTGTTATTGATATTTAACAGCGTCTTTTAGTCAACCTCTAAACCTCCTTGCATGCCTTTGCCTTTGTCTTGAAGTTGTTTCCACTGCCGAGGTCAGTTGAAGAAGGATTGGAAGATGACCTCTGTGTGTCTTTATTTACTTCCCCCCCCCTTCCACCATACCCCCCCCCCCCCCCCCATTCCATATATCGTGATATAGCGCCATATTCACAGCTCCTGCCGGTGTTTGTATCCTGCGCAATGAATAATTGAAAACTAGGCAAACATAAAGGTTATTACCGGGTAAAATAACTGCCATATATGATTCTAATCACAGACTACGAGTATGGGCATCGGTGGTCTAGTGGTAGAATACTCGCCTGCCACGCGGGTGACCCGTGTTCGATTCCCGGTCGATGCAATCTTCATTTTAAAATATATTTTGAGGTGGACGAGTTATGTGTGACAGCCGATACAAAAATTCAACGTATTCTTATTTTACTGTGTATAAGTATTATATTTTTTTTAAAAATTGTTTATTCATTAAATTCCATAGATAAATAGTCCATTCTTTGTTTACTCAATCTGGCGGAAGGTGCACAACAGAGATTAAGAACACAATAGGGCAAGCAAAAGCTGCATTAAAAAAAAAAAAGATGAAAAATATCTCAAGCAATAAGTCACTATCATTGAATGTAAGTGCCGAAACGCTATACAAAACCTGTTTTGCTGTATGGCAGTGAATCATGGAATGTAAATGAACAAATTAGGAAGATGTCAGTCGCGGCAATCGGGCAAATTTTGAGCTATAGCCTACGATGGGTGACGTTGTGATATTCTAGTGCAGTGGTTCAAGTAATCGGTTCTTGTATTAATGCGATCTTGAAATAATCTTAATACCCCCCCCCCCCCTAAAATTCCCCCCGGAGGGGGAGGGGATTCTCCACCGGTTGAGAACCCCTATTATAGTGTAATTGTATGGCCGCGTCTAGCGTGAGCCGCGTGGTCTATTGGTTAAACACCCGCCTCACACGACAGTGATCCGGGGTTCGATCCCGGGTCCACTCAAGGATATGCACTACTGACGAGCTCAAACGAGAGCGAAACTCGAGTCCAGTGCTTCCAGTCTGACGTGGACAAGACCTTAGGTTCGTACCGGAAATCGGCGTTGCCAGTAGTGGGTTGTGCTCAATTTTTAAACCTCAAATCCCGGAACAACTAAATAAATACATTAGGAAGAAAATGGGAGCAACAGAGATGTAGTTCCTGAGGCGAATGTTGCCAGTTCCCTTGACTGCCAGAGTAACTAACAACGATTGCCTGAAAGATGCTAATGAAACTAGAACATTATATTCAACAATAAGAATGAGACAAACATCATTCTGTGGTCATGTGATGAGAAGAGAAGCATTGGAGAACATCGTGACGACTGGAAAGATCACAGGAAAGAGAGGCAGAGGCAAACCAAGCGAGATGCTTCTAGATGGATTGAGACGGTGACATGGAGAAATATCATCAGCAGAGTTGATCCAGAATACCAAAGCCCGAGATCTGTGGAAACTCATTCTTCTTCTTTCGTTCGCTTGAAATATGTCTATAACTGCAATGTTGTCTCTTGTATGAATTTAACTGTCTTTTTTAGTTCACACAGCGGTCCACATGTGCACATGACTGTTTCACCAGTCTTGAATTTTGTATACATGTGGTTGCGTAATCTATTGTGTCCCGTTCTGAGGCGCAAAATAATGACTTGTTCTGGTCTGTCCATAACGTGGTAGTCATCTTGAGCAGGTTTTGATGGCTTTCTAACTGATTTGATCATTCTTTCCTTTCGGTGGTATGTAACGGCTGTTCTTCTTTGGCTCCTTCCTTAGCTAATTGATCAGCTCTGTCATTTCCCGGTACTCCACAGTGGGATGGTATCCACTATATAGTGACCTTTTGCTGACTGCTATGTGCAGAAAGTAGTGCCTTTAGTACTGGCAATTTACCAGACAGGAGCGCCTCGAGTACTGATAGTGCATCTATCAATATGAAATGGAAACAAATAGGTATTTTAAATTCCTGCGAGAAAAAAAACGAACTAAACATTAACAAACGTTGCACATACCTTACAAGGAGATCCACGTGTCGCGAAATACAGGTGAAAAATCCGAAATCAGAAGCACTCAATAAATATAATAAAAATGAATAATAAAATAAGATAAAATACACACGAACGCATACAATAGACACACAGACGTTTCGATTCTAAGAATCTTTGTCAATGACAACACAGATAAACAACGACAGAAACACAAGCACACGACCTATCACTTATGATGCACAACCTGATATTTACATGTGGGGCAGGAAATGTGACTAGGCCAGCTGCGAAAACGCGTTGCGCAGAATTGAAAATGGGTTGCCAAAAAGGATTTGAGTAGCCAAAAATATGTGAACAGTCTGCTATGAAAACATAGAAATGTGGGGACAATTAAGTCTAGATATCGCGGGGGGGGGGGGGTGGGGGGGGGGGAGAACAGCACGGTAATAGGTAGTGTAAACAATTGGGGAAGATGCCACAGTTATACTGTAGCGTCCACGACAGTATTCATTCCTGCCGGGTGGATGCATCCCAGATTGTTGATTAGCTGGCATTCAATTCTAAGTCTGACACAGCTATTTGAGAAGCAGGGTTTTAATGCGGTGACACATGCATCGTCGGCTCCATTGTGGTTGGAGGAATTGAAATGGTTGGGGACAGGTTTGTCAGCGCCCTGATTGATGTCTCTGAGGTGTTCTCTAAAACGATCCGCAAGACGTCTGCCCGTTTGGCCAATGTATTTCATGTCACATCGTTTGCAGATGATAACATAAATCAGATTGCGGGATGTGCAGGTGAAACAATCTTTCAAGGTGAAGGTGCCTCGGGGAAATGCAATTTCTGGTGTCTGAACAACGTATGGGCATGTCAGACAGTTCCTACGATGGCATTCAAAGGTGCCCACGGATGAGGTAACCGTGGGGAGGCGACTGTGCACAAGGTGGTCTCTGAGGCTCTGGTTACGGCAGAAAATTACCCTGGGGCCATTTGAGAATACCTCACGAGTGGTAGGATTCGATTCCAAGATGGACCAGTGTCTCAGGAAAATTTGCTTGATGGCATAGGCATGTGGATGGAAGGTGAGGATAAGCTTGGGTTCATTGTTCTGAGGTCGCGTATGCTTGGCGAGGGACATTTCCCGCGAGACCTGGGTTATGCGACAGAGAGCTGTCGACAAGACGTCCTCTGGGTAGGACCGTCTGCGGAAAAAGTCCAGCATTTCGTGGGCTCTCTCGAGGAAGTCATTATCATCCTGACAGATGCGACGAAGGCGGAGTAGCTGGGAATATGGGATGGAATCTTTGCAGCTTTTGGGGTGGGATGAGCTGTACAGGAGGAAACCGTGAGCATCAGTAGGTTTATAGTACACGGAGGTCGTGAGGCCTGTAGGGTTTAACTTGATGGTGGTGTCAAGGAAATTGACAGAGGTGGTGGAAATTTCTGAGGTGAATTGGATCGATGGATGGAAGTTCTTGACATAATTAATGAACCGGTTCAGTTCCGCCTCTGGCATGTCAGTGAGACCTATGCCGTCATCGATGTAGCGTCGGTAAAAAGAAGGGAGAAGACCATCATAGCTGAGTTCAATCTGGTGTTCCAGATGTCCCATAAATACACATGCGTAGCTGGGTCCCATTTTAGTGCCCATGGCGACACCGCTGATTTGTTCAAAGTAGTGGCCATTGAACTCAAAGGAATTGTTGGTGAGGACCAATTCAGCGAGTCTCACAAGTGTGCGTGTAGGGATGGCTTGATCTGTGCGTTGATCCAGAAAGAACTGTAGCGCCCTGAGGCCATCAGCGTGAGGAATGGAGGTATAGAGGGAACATACATCTATTAGGAATAGTCTGTATGTGTTCCCAGGAGTCAGTTGGAGAGAGTTGAATGAAAGTAACGCATGCGTTGTATCCTTGATGTATGACGGGAGATTCGCAACTAGAGGTTGGAAAATCCTGTCAAGAAACGCTGAGATCAGTTCAGTCGGGCACGAGCAGGCAGAAACTATCGGACGTCCAGGATTTTTAAGTTTATGTATTTTGGTGGTCCAAAATTCATAAACTTAAAAATCCTGGACGTCCGATAGTTTCTGCCTGCTCGTGCCCGACTGAACTGATCTCAGCGTTTCTTGACAGGATTTTCCAACCTCTAGTTGCGAATCTCCCGTCATACATCAAGGATACAACGCATGCGTTACTTTCATTCAACTCTCTCCAACTGACTCCTGGGAACACATACAGACTATTCCTAATAGAAGTATGTTCCCTCTATACCTCCATTCCTCACGCTGATGGCCTCAGTGCGCTACAGTTCTTTCTGGATCAACGCACAGATCAAGCCATCCCTACACGCACACTTGTGAGACTCGCTGAATTGGTCCTCACCAACAATTCCTTTGAGTTCAATGGCCACTACTTTGAACAAATCAGCGGTGTCGCCATGGGCACTAAAATGGGACCCAGCTACGCATGTGTATTTATGGGACATCTGGAACACCAGATTGAACTCAGCTATGATGGTCTTCTCCCTTCTATTTACCGACGCTACATCGATGACGGCATAGGTCTCACTGACATGCCAGAGGCGGAACTGAACCGGTTCATTAATTATGTCAAGAACTTCCATCCATCGATCCAATTCACCTCAGAAATTTCCACCACCTCTGTCAATTTCCTTGACACCACCATCAAGTTAAACCCTACAGGCCTCACGACCTCCGTGTACTATAAACCTACTGATGCTCACGGTTTCCTCCTGTACAGCTCATCCCACCCCAAAAGCTGCAAAGATTCCATCCCATATTCCCAGCTACTCCGCCTTCGTCGCATCTGTCAGGATGATAATGACTTCCTCGAGAGAGCCCACGAAATGCTGGACTTTTTCCGCAGACGGTCCTACCCAGAGGACGTCTTGTCGACAGCTCTCTGTCGCATAACCCAGGTCTCGCGGGAAATGTCCCTCGCCAAGCATACGCGACCTCAGAACAATGAACCCAAGCTTATCCTCACCTTCCATCCACATGCCTATGCCATCAAGCAAATTTTCCTGAGACACTGGTCCATCTTGGAATCGGATCCTACCACTCGTGAGGTATTCTCAAATGGCCCCAGGGTAATTTTCCGCCGTAACCAGAGCCTCAGAGACCACCTTGTGCACAGTCGCCTCCCCACGGTTACCTCATCCGTGGGCACCTTTGAATGCCATCGTAGGAACTGTCTGACATGCCCATACGTTGTTCAGACACCAGAAATTGCATTTCCCCGAGGCACCTTCACCTTGAAAGATTGTTTCACCTGCACATCCCGCAATCTTTTTTTTTTTCCGCGTTTCCATCCTGTTTCAGGATATTGCGGTCAACACCAGCATTTTTCAGCTGTATGTTGATTCCTAGGCTAGATTACGCTCATCAGCACGCCACGACTTTCTGAGCGACCGGCTCCATACTCTCAAAAGTCACTTTTGCGATTCGAACGACTGCTAATTCTCGTCGCGTCACGTGACGAGAGTATTCGGGGTTAGCGGAGAAAGCTGCTAATGATTTATGTTATCATCTGCAAACGATGTGACATGAAATACACTGGCCAAACGGGCAGACGTCTTGCGGATCGTTTTAGAGAACACCTCAGAGACATCAATCAGGGCGCTGACAAACCTGTCCCCAACCATTTCAATTCCTCCAACCACAATGGAGCCGACGATGTATGTGTCACCGCATTAAAACCCTGCTTCTCAAATAGCTGTGTCAGACTTAGAATTGAATGCCAGCTAATCAACAATCTGGGATGCATCCACCCGGCAGGAATGAATACTGTCGTGGACGCTACAGTATAACTGTGGCATCTTCCCCAATTGTTTACACTACCTATTACCGTGCTGTTCTCTCCCCCCCCCCCCCGCGATATCTAGACTTAATTGTCCCCACATTTCTATGTTTTCATAGCAGACTGTTCACATATTTTTGGCTACTCAAATCCTTTTTGGCAACCCATTTTCAATTCTGCGCCACGCGTTTTCGCAGCTGGCCTAGTCACATTTCCTGCCCCACATGTAAATATCAGGTTGTGCATCATAAGTGATAGGTCGTGTGCTTGTGTTTCTGTCGTTGTTTATCTGTGTTGTCATTGACAAAGATTCTTAGAATCGAAACGTCTGTGTGTCTATTGTATGCGTTCGTGTGTATTTTATCTTATTTTATTATTCATTTTTATTATATTTATTGAGTGCTTCTGATTTCGGATTTTTCACCTGTATTTCGCGACACGTGGATCTCCTTGTAAGGTATGTGCAACGTTTGTTAATGTTTAGTTCGTTTTTTTCTCGCAGGAATTTAAAATACCTATTTGTTTCCATTTCATATTGTTATATCCTGCTGCAGCCGCTACTTTTTCTCTCTATTCCATCAATCAATAGCACCACAGGTCGTGTACCATTGCTGGTATTTAGTAATTTCTCTGTTGCTATCTTGATTGCCTCAATTTCGGCATCGTAGTTATGGCAGTACTTTCCTGTCGGTACTCTGGCTGTGTCCCTAGTATTATTTGGGTATTATATGTACACTCCCGCTCCTCCATCTCGAACAGCATTTTGTGCTGACCCATCTGTGTAGACTCGGATCCAGAGGTCCTGTGGGTATTCTTCATCAAGGAAGCTGAGAGTGGCTGTTCTGCGCTGCACACTGTTCTGTACTTCCTTGTCAAATATTCATCTCACTTTTGTCTGGATTTGTAATGATAGCCTGTATTCATCTTTCCATGGAGTTCGCTATGGAATAGTTGTTAGGGGGATACCAACTGTGGCTAGATCGGTGATTTCTCTGCAGAGTCGTTTGGCCTGGTGGATAAAACTATTTCTTTTCAACCGCCCATAGCTAGTTTTTCTAATCTGTTGTTCATAGAGTGGCCTGGCAAGCTGAGGAACTTTTCTGCTTGTATTAGCGTTTCCGTATTTCTGCGCTCTCTCAGTGCTTGTGTCCTCCCCATCTTCTCAATTTCCACTATAGGTGTTGATCTCATCCCTCCTGTGGTGACTCTAAGTGCTTGATTTTGCACCTTGTCCAGCTCTTGTAGTGTGGTTTTTGATGCTGAACACCACGCAGTTGACCCGTATTCCAGGTGTGGTTGTATGCTCCGTTGATAAACTTTGTTAAGTATTTTCCCAATGGCTCCCCATGTGGTTCCACTTAGCTTTCTTAGGATGGCTATTTTCCTTCTGGCTTTTGCTACTGCTTTGTTGATGTGCTTTCTCCATGTCAGCCTGCCATCAAATGCTACTCAAAGGTATGTTGGTTCTTTATCTTCTCTTAGGGTGTTCCATTTATCTGGATGATCCCTGCCTTTTGTTTCGGAGAGAGGGTAAATAGGGTGGTGCTGCTCTTGTCAGTGTTTATGCTGACATACCATCTATTTGCCCATGAAACAAATGTATCTACAGCTCTTTGTAGCAATCTGGTGGCCACTGATGCATGTTCATTTGTGCTCCATAGAACCAGGTCATCGGCGTACATTGCCGCTTTAATTCCATGCGGTAGATTAGCAACGAGATCATTGATGAAGATTAGAAAAAGTGTGGGGGACAAAACTCCACCCTGGGGAACACCATGACGCAGTAGTACTTTCTTGCTCTTGAGTACGTCTATCTGTACTCGGGCTCTTCTGTTGTGCAAGTATGCTTTCACCCATTTGTACATTCTTCCATTGACTTTGCAGTTTCTCAGTTTCTTTATCAGACCTTCTTTCCAGACTTTGTCAAAGGCGTTCTTCAGATCTATCCATGCCGCAAGCACCAGCTTCTTCTCTTGGAATGCATCCTCAATTTCTTGAGAGAGGTAGGTTGTCTGATTTTCCGTAGAATAGCACTACCTAAAGCCAGCCTGCTGTGGCACAAGGATGTTTCTACTTTCAATGTATCACTGCAGTCTGTGATTGGTGATGCGCTCCAGTGTTTTGCAGAGACAGCTTGTGAGGCTAATTGTCTGTAGGTAATGGAACTATCTTTCCCTGATTTTAGGAGGGGTATCATGATTGCTTCTCTCCAGGCTTGTGGAACACTGCCTAAAGTCCAACTATTATTGAAGATCTGCAACAGCTTTGCTTTGGCCGCTGTCCCTAGGTTCCTGATCATTTCATTGGAGATACCATCAGCTCCTGGTGACTTTCTCATTTTCAGTTTTGGCTGATTGTGATGGGTGCCTCCAGAACCTCATGTACTATTTCCTTCTTTACTGTATGTTACAGTTTCGCTCGAATCTCTTGTTGTTTCTCTGGACTAATTTTGATATTGTTATCTTGAGCGAATGAGTCCGCAAAATGGTCAGCTGCTTGCTTTCTTGGTAAGATGTTTCCACCTTTATGTAGTGCAATTTTTGAGTTTCTCCCTGTGCCCTCATCGTTAAGTTGTTTTATTAGCTTCCACAATTTCCTAGTGTCTCTTTCAAAGTTCAGAGACTCCGTTTTCTCCTGCCAGCTTTTCCGTCTAGCCTGCATTTATGCCTTTCTCAGTGTTCAGGTTTCTAACCAGTATGCTGGTGCGATTCTTGTACATTGCCCTGTCTGCTTTATTCTAGTTCCACCTCTAGAGGGTGCTGCTTTCACTTACAAGCTCATTTTCTACAGTTAGAAAGACTGGCCGATGGTCACTTCCACCAAGTTGTTTCCCAACAATTCATGTAATGTTCCACTCCAGGTCTGATGAATGAAAAGACAGGTCAAGTGTAGTTATAGTGTGCCATGATCTCGAGTAGAAATTATGTGGGTCGGAAGGCTTGTTAATCAAGATGATTCTATACTCATCCTGCCAGCCTTCCAGTCTCTCTCCTCTCTGGTCCATGTGATCATAGCCCCAGCTCTGCGAGTGGCTGTTGAAATCGCCACACACAATAATTATTTCTGTTAATGGTAGTGTGTCCAGTGCCTGAGGGCGGTCCCTTGGACAGTAGTAATTGATCAGATGTAGATCTGTATTGCCTGTCTTAAGTTTAAATGTCTGATACTCAGCCCCTTCCATGTAGATTTCGATTTGGGAAGCAGTGATGTTATTTTATACAAGGGTCAGTATCCCACCTTTTCGCCTGTCCTTTCGGTCAGATCGGTAACACTGGTAGCCTCTGATTTTGAAGGCTATATTTTCGTTGAGGTGAGTTTCTTGCAAGCAACATACGCTTACTTTTTCTTGGTCCATAATGTTTTCTAATTCTTTTGTTGTTGTTGTTGTTGTTGTTGATGATTCCCTCCGCATTCCAGTGCATTATTTTAAGTCTTTGATTAGTATGGCCAGCCGTTCTATTCTCATGTCCCCTGGCTCCACAGGACATCTGAGAAGGACCTCTAGTAGTTGGGGTTGGACCCTTTCGAGACATAGGGCCCGGCACTGCACCTGCCTGGGGGTCCTAAGCAGGGCGAGCACCATAACATTTAGCAGTAGTAGACATATTCCATTTTGCGTAATTGCGTGGCATCCTGATTTCTATGGTGCGCCTCCTGGCTGGTTGCCTCCGTCTTCAGAATCCTTTCCTTTGCTAGAGCAGACTGTGGTCTCAGTCGAGTTTAGATGTGTACGCGCGCACACACATGTCTGCGCATGCATGTACGTGCACACACATCTAGAGCATACTCGTTATTTTTCGGCGAAAGACACTCGCCGTCGCCTCTTCTCCTGTTAGTTTAAACAGTTCCGCCACGTGAAGGCCAGGAGTTGGACTTTTGCTGCAGAGGTTATGTATTCACGAGCCATTGGGGTATTTAAGCAATGTTGGGCGCTGACACCAACGCTGCGCCCCGGCTAAAATACAGCACCATTTGGAACCACGGCAGTACACGAGACAGAAGGCTGGTAGTACACACACAAGAAGGTTGGCAGTATACGAGACAGAAAGCTGGCGGTACACAAGACAGAAGGTTGGCAGTACACAAGACAGAAGACTGGTAGTACACGAGACAGAAGACCGTGAAAAGACACAGTAACCAACGACACACAGTGTGGATTTTACAAAGAAATCTGATGTCACAATAGTTAACAAACAGAGCCAGAAAGTGTATCTTGTAGAGGTTTGGTGTCACGAGGTGCACATATTAATGCAGGCTATCAAACAACACATTAAATAAATATACACCTCTAAGTATGGATATCCATAAATCAGGTTCCGTTGCATGGTCACGTAGCATGTAACTTCTGGAACATTCCACAGACAAACACTTCTGGTTATAGCGTTAGATCGGAGAGACGGAAGATAGCAAGAGAACATGAAAATGCACATAGGACTGGGTGAATAAATAAAAGAAGGGGGGGGGGTGGGGGAAAGGAAAGAACGAACAAACTAAACGAAAACATTGAAGAAATTAGGAAAGAAAGAAAGGAAAAATGGTTGAGAGAAAACAACAAAAGAAGTCAGAACTTGGCGTATTGCGTTATTGTCTCTACAAGCAACAATATATTTACTTCTCAAATGGACAAACAACTGGGCCCCGAATGTCCACATTTATGGAACTATCGATTGTTTGGTTTATGTGAGGCGAGTAGATAATTTTCTGATATTTCTGTTGTTATAAAATATAAGGAAAGCTTACGCAGGCACAAATCAGTTTAGTGCACTAGAAGTGGTTACACGTATATGGACTACGCTTGAGTTCAAAGCAATCGAACGAAACGAATAAAATCAAAGTCTGCTTAATCAGTTATTAGTCTCCACTGTCCTGTTATTGATATTTAACAGCGTCTTTTAGTCAACCTCTAAACCTCCTTGCATGCCTTTGCCTTTGTCTTGAAGTTGTTTCATGGTCGTCCACTGCCGAGGTCAGTTGAAGAAGGATTGGAAGATGACCTCTGTGTGTCTTTATTTACTCCCCCCCCCCCTTCCCCCATACCCCGCCATTCCATATATCGTGATATAGCTCCATATTCACAGCTCCTGCCGGTGTTTGTATCCTGCGCAATGAATAATTGAAAACTAGGCAAACATAAAGGTTATTACCGGGTAAAATAACTGCCATATATGATTCTAATCACAGACTACGAGTATGGGCATCGGTGGTCTAGTGGTAGAATACTCGCCTGCCACGCCCCCCCCCCCCTTCCCCCATACCCCGCCATTCCATATATCGTGATATAGCGCCATATTCACAGCTCCTGCCGGTGTTTGTATCCTACGCAATTAATAATTGAAAACTAGGCAAACATAAAGGTTATTACCGGGTAAAATAACTGCCATATATGATTCTAATCACAGACTTCGAGTATGGGCATCGGTGGTCTAGTGGTAGAATACTCGCCTGCCACGCGGGTGACCCGGGTTCGATTCCCGGTCGATGCAATCTTCATTTTAAAATATATTTTGAGCTGGACGAGTTATGTGTGACAGCCGATACAAAAATTCAACGTATTCTTATTTTACTGTGTATAAGTATTATATTTTTTTAAAAAATTGTTTATTCATTAAATTCCATAGATAAATTTTCCATTCTTTGTTTACTCAATCTGGCTGAAGGTGCACAACAGAGATTAAGAACAGATTAGGGCAAGCAAAAGCTGCATTAAAAAAAAAAATGAAAAATATCTCAAGCAATAAGCCACTATCATTGAATGTAAGTGCCGAAACGCTATACAGAACCTGTTTTGCTGTATGGCAGTGAATCATGGAATGTAAATGAACAAATTAGGAAGATGTCAGTCGCGGCAATCGGGCAAATTTTGAGCTATAGCCTACGATGGGTGACGTTGTGATATTCTAGTGCAGTGGTTCAAGTAATCGGTTCTTGTATTAATGCGATCTTGAAATACTCCTAATCCCTGCCCCCCCCCCCCCTAAAATCCCCCCCCCCCCGGAGGGGGGGGGGGATTCCCCACCGGTTGAGAACTCCTATTATAGTGTAATAGTATGGCCGCGTCTAGCGTGAGCCGCGTGGTCTAATGGTTACACACCCGCCTTACACGCCAGTGATTCGGGGTTCGATGCCGGGTCCAGTCAAGGATATGCACTACTGACGAGCTCAAAGGAGAGCGAAACTCGAGTCTAGTGCTTCCAGTCTGACGTGGACAAGACCTTAGGTTCGTAACGGAATACGATCGGCGTTGCCAGTAGTGGGTTGTGCTCAATTTTTAAACCTCAAATCCCGGAACAACTAAATAAATAAATTAGGAGGAACTTGGGAGCAACAGAGATGTAGTTCCTGAGGCGAATGTTGCCAATTCCCTTGACTGCCAGAGTAACTAACAACGATTGCCTGAAAGATGCTAATGAAACTAGAACATTATATTCAACAATAAG
Organism: Cepaea hortensis; assembly: GCA_963921405.1. Taxonomy (NCBI): domain Eukaryota; kingdom Metazoa; phylum Mollusca; class Gastropoda; order Stylommatophora; family Helicidae; genus Cepaea; species Cepaea hortensis. Next base: position 68,598,462 of record OY992883.1, on the reverse strand, counting down.
AATGAGACAAACATCATTCTGTGGTCATGTGATTAGAAGAGAGGCATTGAAGAACATCGTGACGACTGGAAAGATCACGGGAAAGAGAGGCAGAGGCAGACCAAGCGAGATGCTTCTAGATGGATTGAGACGGTAGCATGGAGAAATATCATCAGCTACCAAAGCCCGAGATCTGTGGAGAGTCATGAACGCCTACGCCAGCTGGCAAGGCACTTGATGATGATTATTATTCTAACAGCAGTTTTCTACATTACCATTCGTGTGTGTGTGTGCGTGCGTGCGTGCATGCGCGCGCGCGCGCGTGTGTGTGTGTGTGTTTGCAATGCTTTTAGCAAGCCATGAAAATAAGCTGCAGTAATGAACACCTCTGAAAGATGAAAGCAAAAATCACAACAAAAGCTATATTTAGAAAAAGACAAATGCACAATGATGACAAAGATGATATCACAGAAACAAGTTCAGGTAATCCTGAAGGACTTACCACGTATATGGTGCTGGCCCCATATCTTCTGTATACCAACCAACACTTGAAGCGTGACGTGGTCAGTAGGACACCCGTCCCCTTAACTGCTAGGACATTTGCTGGTACCATGTTAGGCTGAATGGACCTGGCAGCACTTCTCTGCAAAAAGCAATCCCCGCCTAGAGGGAGATTCACATGTGTGACCACCGGATCGGCAGGCCAGCATGCTGCCACTGTGCCACCACGCCTCCATAGGCGAGTTCAGCTTCGGGATTAATTGTGATTCAGCTATGATGAGCTCAACTTCAAGATTAATTGTGATGCAGCAGTCATAGGCGCAGCTTGACGATTAATTGTGACGGACAGACCAGAACAGGTCATTCTTCTGCGCCTCACAACAGGACACAATAGATTACGCAATCACATGTATACAAAATTCAAGATTAGTGACTCAGCCATGTGGCTTGGCGTCGCAGACAGCAGAGAACATACTCCAGGGTTGCCCAAACTACAACATATCCAGGCGGACCTCCTGGCCTAGAGAGACAACAGTGGAAGATAAACTCTATGGACCGCTGAGTGAACTAAAAAAGACTGTTAGATTCATACTAGAGACAACATTGCAGTTATAAACATATTTCAGGCGAACGAAAGAAGAAGACGAAGAATTGTGATGCCACGGTTCCATTGCTGAGCTCAGCTTCAAGATTTATTATGATACCACGACTATATTGGCGAGCTCAGTTTCAAGATTACTTGTGATGCCACGGCTCCATTGCTCAGCCCAGCTTCAAGATTACATGCGATGCCACAGCTCCATTGCCGAGCTTAGTTTCAAGATTAATTGTGATCATACGTCTCAATTGGCGAGCTTAATTTCAAGATTAATCGTGATGCAACTGTCATGAACACCCTGGAGCTAATACTAGCCCATACAATGGGGAATGCTTAAAGATTGACAATCATCTGTATTGACCTCTTGAATATGGAGACTTCTGAGGTACTTGCACTTTACGACATCAAGTCAAGACAAGAAGCTAACATTTTAGTCCATCTGATCTGTGTAGGAGCTGAGCCCTTTATATAGGTAGCAGCACACCGAAGTTAATGAATGCTATATGATTGATATAAAGATTTGATATAATCTCATTCGTGAATCATCAGTTATTCTTCTGTCATGCCTAATGTGACGCCTGATCCTCAGAGTCCTAGCGTGCCTATCTAAGACATGTAGTTTCTTGGTAGTCCTCTGCCAAGGTCTTGTCCGGACCGATGGACCACCCCCTGTCGTCATTCCCATAAACCTTATTTCTGTGCGGTCTTGATAGGCCAGGTGCATGTTATGTTTGTATAAGAAGTACAGTTGATGATTCATGTATCCAACAATCAAACGCTAAAGTCGCATTAAAAAATGCACCATTTACCTATCATATGCTAGAACAGAGAGATTGTTTTTGTTTATGGGCATCGGTGGTCTAGTGGTGGAATACTCGGTTTCCATTCCCGTTCGAAGCAACAATAATTTTTGGTTTAACAATTATAGCTGTACGAGTAAGCGTTTATGGTGACATGTATAATCAAGGTTTGCTTTATTTTAATTTTTTTTTTTTTTTTTTTAGCATATCCTTTTTACAGGACTTAGCTGTCAATACCAGCATCTTTCAGCTGTATGTTGATCTCTTGGCAAGATTACGCTCAGTAGTTTGCCATTGCTTTGTGAGCGGCCGGCTCACATACCCCGTAAGTTACCGATGCGATTCGAACCACTGCTGATTTGAACCGTCATCACGTTACCTGACGAGAGTATACGAGATTACGGAGAAAAGTCATAACCTCTAATGTAATGCCTCTGTTCAATATTATGTACTTCCTATTCTAAAAGTAGTTTTCTTCGGGACCATAAAAAAAAAAGAAGTTGTGACGCTTACAGCGAGCCGTGAAAATAAGCAGCACAAATTAACAAATATCTTAATCTTTGAAAGATCGAAGCACAAAACACAACTAAAATTATGGTCACATTAAAAAAAAATAGAATTACACTAACGGCATAGGAAATAACACTGAAATGAGTCAATGGAGACCTTGGGGCCTACTGTCTATATAGTGCTGGGCCCATATGTTTTCTAGAACAGTCAGTACTCGACAGTCAGTACTCGACAGTCAGTACTCGGCAGTCAGTACTCGACAGTCAGTACTCGACAGTCAGTACTCGGCAGTCAGTACTCGACAGTCAGTACTCGACAGTCAGTACTCGGCAGTCAGTACTCGACAGTCAGTACTCGACAGTCAGTACTCGACAGTCAGTACTCGACAGTCAGTACTCGACAGTCAGTACTCGGCAGTCAGTACTCGACAGTCAGTACTTGATGTATGATGCAATCAGCAACACGCCCACCGCCTTTACTTCCAGCGAAATGACCTTGCTGCCAGTTTAGGTTGAGTTGACTCGGGAGCCTAGGTCTATGAACAAGAAATGCCCGCCTCCAAGGGGATTCAAAGGTATGACCACCAGGCCGGCAGGCCAGCTTGCTAGCCGCTGCGCTAACGTGGATCCAGCGGCCAGCTTAGCTTCGGGATTAATGTGATACAGCTGTGATGATCTTAGTTGTAGGATTAGTTGTGATGCAGCTGTGATGATCTTAGTTGTAGGATTAATGTGATACAGCTGTGATGATCTTAGTTGTAGGATTAGTTGTGATGCAGCTGTGATGATCTTAGTTGTAGGATTAGTTGTGATGCAGCTGTGATGATCTTAGTTGTAGGATTAATGTGATACAGCTGTGATGATCTTAGTTGTAGGATTAGTTGTGATGCAGCTGTGATGATCTTAGTTGTAGGATTAGTTGTGATGCAGCTGTGATGTGTTTTTTTTTTTTTAAGGGGCTCGCTCGCTTTGAACTCAACGCTTTGAACTGAAGTGTAGTTAAGTTAGTAGTTAAGGTTAAGTTAGCTGTATGTCCTTTACAAACGTTGCAGTCAATGCCGTCATGTTTTAGCTGTTTTATGGTTTATTAGCCAACTATTAGTTCAGTAGTCTGCTATAGCCGGCTCCCCGTCCTAGAGTTAGCGACTTTCTCCGAAATCCCGTATAATCTCGTGAGTAACGTGACGACGGCGAGAATCGGTAGCGGTTCTAACCGCGTTGGTAACTTACGGGGTATGTGAGCCGGTCGCTCAGAAAGCAATGGCAAACTACTGCCATTTCTTGCCAATAAATCAACAGTCAGCTGAAAGATGCTCATGTTGACAGCGATGCCCTGTAAAGGATATGCAAACACTTTGTTTAAAAGTCTGCTATAGATTTATGAACGGCAGACGCTAAATACCATAAACATCAACGCAAAGTGGTCTTCTTGCAATTCACAAGGGGCTGATTTCGAACGCTTGACTCTGTATATCGAGGAGTTGTTCTTCTTCTTTCGTTCGCTTGAAATATGTCTATAACTGTAATGTTGTCTCTTGTATGAATTTAACTGTCTTTATTTTTAGTTCACTCCGTGGTCCATAGAGTTTATCTTCCACTGTCGTCTCTCTAGGCCAGAAGGTTTGTCTAGATATGTTACGTTTAGGGCAGTCTTGGAGTATGTGCCCTGCTATCCGCGACGCCAATCCACATATGCACAAGGCTGATTCACCAATCTTGAATTTTATATACATGTGGTTGCGAAATCTATAGTGTCCTGTTCTGAAACGCAAAATCGAGAACTTGTGAAACGCAGCTTCCGTATCGCCCATGCCACAGAGCCGGTTAAGAGAGTTGAGTTGAGTCAAGACCGATATCCCAGCTCTCGGGGCCTTCCCATACGTAGCCGGGGAATTGAGCAAGTAATTAGCCACAATGGTGAAGTGAACAAGTAATTAAAACGATAATGGGAATAACTGGCCGAGCTGGTAGACAGACAGACAGACAGCCAGACAGAGAAAGAGAGATGGTTAGTGTGTGTGTGTGCGCGGAGAGAGAGAGAGAGAGAGAGAGAGAGAGAGAGAGAGAGAGAGTCATAACGTAAGCACACATTTTGATCCTGTATATTTATTTAGATGATACAGTATTGCTATCCACATCACAGAATGGTATAGAAAGCCTAATAACCTCAACCCAAAGAAATAGTGAAAAATCACAACTTATATATTAACATAGCAAAAACAAAGATAATGCATACAGATAAAACTATTATGAAGAAAGAATATGTTAATGAGGAAAAATTGGAGGTGGTAGAAAATTTCGAATATCTTGGGCCATTGATTACCAACAATTGTGACACAGTGAAAGAAATTTAAAGACGAATATCAATTGCTCTTCAAAGACTAAAACAACTGAATAAATTATGGAGTTGGACAGATAGAACTACAAAAATTCGATTTTTAAGAGCATGAATCTTTCCCATTGTAATATACGCCTGTGAGACTTGGACACTTACTAAACAAGCTGAACAGCGCAAAAAATACCGTTGAATATAACTGTTATAGACGAGTTCTAAGAATATCTTGGATAAAGAAAAGAACAAATGCTTCCATACTTCAAGACCTGAATATTGAAGAAGGTTGGCTATTAATGACGATAAAACAAAGAAAACTGAAATACAAATATTTCGGTCACTTGAAACGTCACGAAAGTTTAGAGAGAACAACAATGAAGGGGTATGTGCCTGGGAAAAGAGGAAGAGGAAGGCCAAAGAAAAGATGGGTGCAGGATGTTGCGGATGATCTCCTGATGGGTGTAGTCGGAGGCGGGACATCTTGCTCATGATCAAGAGATTTTCCGGAAGGTTGTTATGGAAGCGAGATTCTGCAAAGGACATGCTACTGAATGAATGAATGAATGAATGAATGAATGAATGAATGAATGAATATTTAGCTGCAATCAAATTCTATAACTCAGTTTCTCAAATAACTCAGTTCTTCAGAGTATGCCAAAGAACTAAATCAGATAATCTTGTCTGTCAAAACACACAGTGTATGCCAGAGCATTTTAAGAACTTATCAAATCATATCAGTAATGACTGAACTGAACATATTTCCTTGGCCTCAAAGAACCGATATCACCACTTTCCTAGCAAATCTATACACGCTCCTGCAGCAATTGGCATAAGGCGTAGATACGTATCATTTCAGTAACTCATCAGTTGAAAACATGTCAAACTGGTCCTCTAATACGCGCCTCCTTGCCAGAAGAAGCACACCTCAAAGTTCAAACATTTTAATCTGCTGTTTCATCTGTTATTGTATATTCAACTACGTCTCGTTCGTAGATAGTCTTCGGGATGTTTGCCTTGTCCCTAGTGAGTGATCACGCTACTAGCTTTCTTGATGCCAACATATCTGCTGGCTCGTTATCTCACACTCCCGGCCGACATTGACAGGGCACCTATGTACGTGTTTGTCAGAGAGCAGTGGCCATGCTTGGTATCCACCTATGCCGCATCTGTCCACTATGAACTGTTTTCAATTCAGAGTGAGAATAAGACTGTAACAACAGTAAAACTCGAGGACTATCATCCTTTCCATGGCAACGTATGTTTGTAAGTTATAAACAATTAAATTACTGAACAAAATCGAAGCTGTTAATCTAAAATGTTTCTGGAGAATTCTTAACCGTGGCCCACACCCAAGCGAAGACAGGTGTGTGTGTGTGAGTGTGAGTATGTGTGTGCGTGTGCTCCCGCGCGCGTGGATGTGTGTGTGTGTGTGTGTGTGTGTGTGATTTAAAAAGGGGGAGGGGGAGATTAATGAGGATGGGTTGTTGGACATAGGCATGTATAGATAATATATTGTGTGTATAGGTTCTCGTTAATTTTCTTTAGGTATGATACCCGTACTTTCATTTTAAGCTAATTTCATTTAATTGTTATTATCATTTTTATTATTCCATGTTTTTAGCTTTGCGTTATTGTTTTCTTTGTTGGATGTGTTCTTATTGTCATCAAGAAAGCTGTATGATCTGCATACAGATTTGCTATCACTTGAGAATCATCAGTTCCTCTATTTACTTTAGCCATGCCACACACACAAAAAGTCGGAACACGGAAGTCCTCGCATGCCAGTGTCACGTGGTTTTTGTTTTTGTTTTTGAACGTTCACAGCTGAGGTCTAGTGCGTGGAGATGGAACTCGGTGTCGTAATCACCGTATACTGTGTTCCTACGTGATATTCACGGACCTGGCTGGTGTTTGCTGGAAATATAGTCGATCATTAATGTATGTAACTATCGAACGTAAAAATATATAAAACAACGCACCATTAAAAATAATTGCTCTGTATGACAACAGACATAAAGTTCGTTAATGGGCAATGATGGTCGTGTGGTCTAGTGGTAGAATACTCGCCTGCCACGCGGGTGACCCGGGTTCGATGCGATACACTTTTTATTGTCAATAGTTTTACAGCTACATGAGTAATGCACACACTGTGATACAACCGAGTTTCAGGTGTATTTTCACGAGACAAAGTTGTTGATATCTAGAGTAGAGGTCACCAAACATTTTTCACTGTGGGCCGGATAACTGACGAAATGACGAGCGCCTGCCGCATAATCATTCTGTACAATACTTGCAAGCCAGAATAAAAGCTCTGGGGAAAAAAGACGAAAAGGTTTAGCATTCCATGTTAATCATGGGTGAGTAGCGTGCAATGCAAAAAAAAAAAAAAAAATAACAACAACCAACATATTTATTAACTAAAAGAAGTTATCAAAGAAGGCGCCGTTAGCAAAAAGATAGTTACATCAGACCCAGTGTGCAGATATCCGAATCTCACAAACTAAGCAGCAAAAAAAGGTTAGTGAGATTTGTGAAACTGTCGTTTGGCTTTCAAGATATTATCAATGTTTTGTTTGGAATTTTTGCATCCAATCAAGAGAATTGCTTTCAAATGTTCATCAGTCAATTTTATTCGATGTGTGGACTTCACAAACTTCATTTTTGAAAATGTTTGCTCACAGACATAATTAGTTCCAAACACTGATGCCATACCAGCGGCAAATGTCTTCAGTTTCGGAAACTCAACATCAGGTAAGCAGCAGTAAAATTCAACAAGTTTTCCTTTTCTGTGCTGCGCTTTAAGCAAGTAATTTGCTTGAAAAATCAATGCGCTCCAACTGTAGTTCAATTGGCACATCATCAAGGTTACAATCAAACAGATTCTGGAACAGAAGAATGTCATATCAATTCTGTCAAGATCTGAAAATCTCTCCCCCCCCCCCCCCAAAAAAAAAAAATGCTTCTTCAAGTGACGAGTAATTTGTGTGTGTGTGGAAAATCGAGGTTGACATCTTCGGCGATTGTAGCGCAAAACTCTTTGAAACAATGAAAATAAGAAATGTTTTCTCCTTCCAGTCTTGCTTCAAACAATGACAGCTTTCTCCGAAATCCTTTGATGATTATGTAGAGATCACAGACGAGGTTATCCGTTTCCTGAAGTTTAAAGTGCAGTTCATTCGTCTGGAGTGTGATGTCGACCAAAAATGACAACTTTGACAGCCAGGTAGGATCTGACAACTGTGAATCAGCTCTATCTTTTTCAGTGAGGAAAACATCTATTTCGTTTCAGAGCTTGTAAAAATGAAAAAGGACTTTCCCGCAGATGAGCCACCTCACTGATGTGTGATAAGGCAAGTTACAGAATTCAAAATCAATTTCTTAAAGAAAAGCCTGGAACTGACGGTGACTGAGTGCATGTTCCCGAATGAAGTTCACAGCAGGAACGTCTGGTTTCAGTACACAAGAAATATCTAAGTCTTTCCTACAGAGTGCTTGCTGATGTATGATGCAATATATGAACACAGCGCCAGGAATTCCCAAATCTTCCAACTGAGTCCTGATCTACCCCACCAGACCCTTCTTCACCCCAGCCATGTTTTTCTTTCATCCATTAACTATAACACCTCGAAGCTGATTCCACTGAAGGTTATAGTCTTGCAAAATGTGTTGCACTTCACGGAAATGTCTTTTCCAGTTGTTGTTCCATGCATACTACAAACGGATGCCAACTATATAGTTATCTGAAAGTCCAAACACGAGAGGATGTGACATACCCGAGAGATCAGTAGATTCATGCAGTGCCAGAGAATACCGAAAACAAGTTCCTAGTTTTCTCTCGTATCTGTAGCTCAATGTTCTCTCCAAGTTCTTCTGTTCTCCGCACAACTGAACTTGCCGAAAAGTTAATAGTTCCAGAAAAATGTGCTTTCTCGAGACACAAGTCATTTACTGCTTCCACCATACACTCTTTGATGAAGTTGCCATCAACAAACGGTGTTCCTCGTTCTGCCATCTTATAAACTGTTTTGTAACTTGTGCGAGTGATATCCATTTTCAGCACATTTTCTCGCGAAGAGATTTCTGTGTGTTTCTAAACCACGTTTCATGGACTCATATTTCTCAGAGCGTAACTTTCCAGACAACTTTGAATGTGTTGTTAGATGTTTTGTTTCATAGTGACGCCGAAGATTGTATGTACTCTTTCAAAACGGCAACACCTTCGCTGCATATTACGCAACTGGCTTTCTGGTCTTTTGTTTCCACAAAGCAGTACCTTACTCACCATTCTTAATTGAAAACGCGACACTCGGCGTCCACTTTTTTTTGTTTTTTTGTTATTGGGATTTTTTTGTGTTAAACGGGATCTGAAACTGAGAAAGACTCTGAATAAGAAACGTAATTAAAATCCAATTGAAACACAAGAAAAGCAGAGGACTAGGGGTCACTGGTGAGGCTACGGCTCACGAAAGGTACATATAAAGTTTATAGGTACCTTTGGTAATAGAATATATCACATAATAAGGTTTGCAAAATATATAAATAGGGCCAGCCTAAATAAACAGCATAAAGCAGTGTTTTTCAACCAGAGTTCCGCGAGTGGCAGCCAGGGGTTCTGCCGAAACAGACAGAAATCGCATAATTGCAACATGTTTACTCATCTAGTTTATTACATAAAGTATTACAGAATCTTGGATCATCGCACAGAGTTCCTTGAGCAACGTAAACATTTACATTAGGATCTGAACCAACAGAAACGGTGAAAAACACTATCTTAGAGACCAGCTCGATTAACACCTAGACCGGGGAATTTTTCTGAGCTGGGGATAATATTTTCGTAATAACACAGGCTTCAATGGCATTTTTATGCTATGATTGGTATTTTATTGCATCTAGTCACATGTGTAGTTCACTAACCTATTACTGTCACACAAAGAAATCTTTGTTGCAAGCCTATCAAATGGATGACAGGCAAAATGAAGAAAATATTACTGTCCGTCCGTCCGTCCGTCCGTCCGTCCGTCCGTCCGTCCGTCCGTCCGTCCGTCCGTCCGTCCGTCCGTCCGTCCGTCCGTCCGTCCGTCCGTCCGTCCGTCCGTCCGTCCGTCCGTCCGTCCGTCCGTCCGTCCGTCCGTCCGTCCGTCCGTCCGTCCGTCCGTCCGTCCGTCCGTCCGTCCGTCCGTCCGTCCGTCCGTCCGTCCGTCCGTCCGTCCGTCCGTCCGTCCGTCTGTCTGTCTGTCTGTCTGTCTGTCTGTCTGTCTGTCTGTCTCTCTGTCTGTCCTATATGTATGGCTTTTTCTTTATAATCTTTCTCTCTAGCCACACCCTCACAGTTTTGGTGTCGATCCCGTGTAAGTGATTCGGTTGAAGTCAAACAGAAATGTCAGTCACCGGGGAACCCTCGGGGTGGCTGACATGACATGTTCGATGTACCGGTATTGATGCGTGCTTACAGACGGCAAGAGAAAGACGTGGATGTTGGTTTGTGTGTGTTTTTGAAACCCGTTGTCTCGTGATTTCCCTAGTTGGGGATAACGTCTCCATTCGACATGTTCTGTTGACACCCACACGCCATCTGTCTTTTCATGTTGGTGTTGATGACTGATTTTGTAACACCCGCATCTTCAAAAAAAAAAATAAAAAAAACTCAGCTTTTATTATCTCTGATCAGGAAATTCTCAGCATTCTACCAACATCATTTCCACTGCCTGCAGTTCGTTCATGATTTCATTGCTCACTGTCCAACATGCGCACCCATCTAGACAACCAGGCTGCACACAACTTTTCAGTGAGCGGATGTTTTGTAAATGTGATATTCGTGCGGTTGTTTCCTCTATGTAATGATACTCATTCTTGCGGTTGTTTCCTCTATGTAATGATACTCATTCTTGCGGTTGTTTCCTTTATGTAATGATACTAATTCTTGCCGTTATTTCCTTTAAGTAATGATGTTCATTGCCGGTCTCCCTGGCCGAGGCGTTAGCAGCTTTCTCCGTAACCCCGAATACTCTCGTGATTGACGTGAGCGCACGAGAATTGGAAGCGGTTCAAGTCGCGCTAGTAACTTATGAGAGAATGGAGCCGGTCGCTCAGAAAGTCGTGGCGTGCTGATGAGCGTAATCTAGCCTAGGAATCAACATACAGCTGAAAGATGCTGATGTTGACCGCAATATCCTGAAACAGGATGGAAACACGGAAGAAAAATGATGCTCATTCTTGCAACAAAATCTTTGAATATGACGATTCTTTCCTATCTCTGTGTCGCACCACTCGTTAGATGTCAATATATGGACTTGATATTTAAAATGATTTAATTGTTTCATTTTCGTGCCTTTAGATGCGCGCGCGCACACACACAGACACACACACACACACACGCACGCCCACACACACATCCCGAGTGTGCGCGCACACAAACACACACACGAGCTCGGGCATACAGAACACACACATTCACTTTAGTTGTTTAAATAAATTACCCGATTCTTCGTTAACTTAATTCGTCATCACATCAATTGACGTGATCAATATTGAGTCAGTAAAGACCAGCAGTGTGGTAATGATGTGGAATGAGGAAATGTCGGATGCCCTGTTGGGAGATTACCTCATCTCGGGCCTCCAGCCTACTAGTGCAAATGATATGACCTCCGTTTTACCTGCGCCGATATTACTTGTGACCTAGTTTTTTTTTTTTTTTTGGCGTTTCTCAGTTCACAAATCTCATTACACATATATCAACATCACACATATATCAACATTACACATGTATCAACATCACACATGTATCAACATTACACATATATCAACATCACACATGTATCAACATTACACATATATCAACATCACACATGTATCAACATCATACACGTATCAACACCACCCATATGTCTACATCACCCACGTGTCAACACCACCCATATGTCTACATCACCCACGTGTCAACACCACCCATGTTTCTACATCACCCACGTGTCAGCATCACCCATGTGTCAACATCACCCACGTGTCAACATCAGCGTCTGGCCTTTCCCCTGAGAACCGACTGTTATCCAGATCCCCTGGCCACCTCCAGCCGCACTATTCTCTTCAAGCAATGATGATGTGTCTGTTCTTCCACACTATGCACACATGATTCCAAAGGGCATTTGCCATATCTGCCTTATCATGCATCAATACCCAACCCAGAGGTGCAGATCCAGCCAATTTGTCCACATGCTCGTTTCTTAACGCACCAGCATGGCCAGGGGTAATGATCCAACGAATGCTCCCTACTTGAGATGTTTAAATAATTGAAGCATGACACTATGCGCGAATAATGTCTGTCTTCATCCTACTCAGCATGGTCTGTAAGTCCGATACAATCACGACATGTTTATCGGAAGTGACTTCCTGCACTATCATTCTCAGGCTATATGTGGTATCATATGCCAAGGCCCTTGCACTAGACACTGTCCATTAACTTTTGCTTTGAACCCACACGCACTTTTCTTGCCTCTTAGCACAGAGCCATCCAAGTAAATGATTACGTCAATCCGGCACGAATTGTCGTGTATCAATTATTGGGCCCCCCATTAAGGTTGCCTGCCTGCTGGCCAATTTCCACACTCCCGATCCGGTGTGATTATGGCCATGCATTTGTCGGACATTTCCTCTCACATTTTAAAAGTTCATCGGACGAAAAAGAAAACAACCAGATTTATCCAACAAGAAATCAATATTAAATAAGACTGGTTATTAAGAGAACCAAACCTGAAAGTCGCTTTGGGCATATCTAAAGACAGACATGGTGGGAATATATAATACTGGCGGGATCGTACCGGGAAAACGGAGGTGAGGTAGACCACAACGTAGATGGATTCCGGGCGTGAAAGATAACTTATCTATGACACGAACAGAAGCTTGTGATAAAGGACTATCTCGGAATATTGTTATGGGGCAAATGTTCAACACTATACAGACAAACTGATGATGATGATGATGATGCCAATGAGGCTGATGATGATAATGATGGTGGTGATGATGAGAGTTATGATGAGGATGAGTGTGATGATGAGGATGATGCTGATGATGAGGGTGATGATGATGATGAAGGTGTTAGTGATGATGATGGTTGTGATGGTGGTGTCAATGAGGGTGGTGATGTTGATGGTTGTGATGATGATAGTGGTAATGATGATGGGGTGATGATGATGGTGGTGGTGATGATGATAGTGGTGGTGATGATGATGAGGGTGGTGTTGATGATGATGAGGATGATGATGAGGATGATGATGATGATGCTGAAGGTGACATTGATGATGATGGTGGCGTTAATGAGGGTTGTGATGATGATGGTGGTGATGATGATGGTGGTGGTAAAGATAGTGGTGGTAAAGATAGTGGTGGTAAAGATAGTGGTGGTCAAGATGGTGGTGGTAAAGATGGTGGTGGTAAAGATGGTGGTGGTAAAGATGTTGGTGGTAATGATGGTGGTGATGATGGTGGTGGTGGTAAAGATGGTAGTGGTAATGATGGTGGTGATGATGATGATGTTGATAGTGGTAGTAATGATGATGAGGGTTATGATGATGATGGTGATGATAATAAATATGGTGGTGATGATGAGGGTGATGATAGTGGTGGTGGTGATGACGGTGATGATGATGATGATGATGATGATGGTGGTGATGATGATGATGATGATGATGATGATGATGATGATGATGATGATGATGATGATGATTGTGATATATATTTAGCCACGTCACTACAGATTTTCCGGAATTGGATCATAAGTGTGCCATTCGTTCATTACCATTTAAGAAGAGGTACACGCTTGCGATATATATATATATATATATATATATATATATATATATATATATATATATATATATATATATATATATATATAGAACAAAAGACAACGGATTTGAGACAAGCCTTTGTCTTAAGCGAGCCCAATGATCAGGTGATTAGCGTGAGGTAGCTTAAAATTCCAGCAAGGTTCCAGCCGGGGTCAACCGAAAGGATAGCTCTCACTTGCCATGTAGTTTTCCAAGCAACAAGTCCCTTCCTAGTTAGGGGAGGTGTTTTTTTTGTTAATTAATTGCCCAATTGTGCTCTTGATGGTGTTGACTGCAACGTCCTGTAAGGGATATGCAACATTTAAAAACAAATAAATAAATACATAAATTGTGCTCTTTGTGCCAAAGGTAAGGTTATCAATTTAACTAAATATGTTAAGACCGTGGCTCTGGATGAAGGGTACAGGTACCATTGTGTTTGTATATGAATTTTGAAACTGTGAGAACAATGCTTCATTGAAAGAGATAGCCGGATTGTTCGCTTTCTGCTAAATTGACATGTCTGTCCCACAGAGAGTTCTGCTATGTTTGCTCTTTCATCTGCTACGAGTAACTACTATAGGTTTGTGAAAGATATCTCGCCATTAATGCCGTCTCTATCACTCTCTCTGTCTCAATCTGTGTCTCTCTATGTCTCTCTATCTCTCTGTGTCTCTCTATCACTCTCTCGCTGTCTTTCTCTGCTAACTCCCGTTGTTTCTCTCTATATCTCTCTCTCTAATTTCCGCTGTCTCTCACTCTGTCTCTGTCTCACTGTGCCTCTTTGTGTCACTCTCTCACTAAATTTCTCTCTATACCTCCAGCTGTTTCTCTCAATATCTCTCTATAATTCCCGCTATGTCTCTGTCACTCTCTGTTTCTCTCTCTCTCTGTGCCTCTCTGTCTCTCTCTGTGCCTCTCTGTAACTCTCCCTGACTCCCTCGCTTTCTTTCTCTCTGTAACTCCCGCTGTTTCTATCTAGATCGCCGTATATCTCTCTGTGTGTTTCTCTATCACTCTCTCGCCGTCTTTCTCGTATAATTAAAAAATTCAACTCTGCCCAGGGTGGTTAGCCATGACAAAAACACCAGCGGAGTTTCGTCACGGTTGCCAAACCAGAATGGCGCGGATATACGAATGGTGAAACCAATACTGGAAAGCGCCGAGATGTATGTATAAGTGAGTAAAAGTGATGTGAGTAATGTGAGCGGTTTGATGACAATGCCAGCAAAGTGGTTCAAGATATGTTATTAATATAGAGTCTGAAAATGTAATAATTCAAAAGATTTGAAGCTGATGTCAAAATCGCAACAGTTCTGGTCTAAGGCACGCGAAGTTATTCCCACAAAGTCTGAATATTTAAGAAGTCAAAATCTTTGTAGCTGAGGACAAACCCACACTTTTACTTGTAAAAGCGCACAAGTTCTAGTGTAACCACGAGTAATATATTTATTTTTGCGAAGACTAAATGCCAATGACGCAAATATAATGAATGTCCTACAAAGCTGTTTGTGCCAATGTTTTTAGCACTTGTCTCAATAAACAATATAAGTTTCACTGTTTATCACAGATCAGACGCCAACATCACCTGAGACATAAAATGTCGAAGAACAGTTGTGAATGGTTTGTTATCACAGCTTGAAATTGTTCTGCCTGAACAAAGATAAGCGAATACTGTTACATTAGTACTGTTTGGTAATGATCCAGTGATACTGTTTGTTACACCAGCCTGTTTCAGAAAATAACTCTGTGGCGAAGGGTCTCAGTTCACCAAGTCAGCACGTGAACAATGGTGGCCAGCCCGTTATCAGTAAGTTAAGCTAGCAATAGGAAACACCTGTTTACCACTAGTGAAATATTTGTTGTAACACGAACGGCTGGCACAGGATGACTGTTTACTATTCCGATTCCGATTCCATTTCAAAAACAAAAATTCCAAATTCGTCCTCGTCTAACCTGCTTCATCAGCTGTGATTATTGTTGAGGATCGTGGTTTTTGTGGGTTTATTTACCCTAATTCGTGTCTTGTGAGTCCTTTCTCGGACTGGTTATGTAACGTTTGTGTCTGTGACGTCAGCAGTGGTCGGCGGCTATCCTTTGTGCTCTTCTGTTGTTGTGGTTTTCTTTGTTTGTGTAGGCTCCTGGCTCGTCTGGCTGCAGTCCTTATAAGGACTTTACGTAATCCCCCTCCAGCTGGGGGATCGGTCCGTGACTGTCCTTCGTGCATGTTTCCTCTTGTTTTCTTTGGTGGTGCAGGCTCCTGGCTTGATTGGTTGCAGTCCTTAAAAGGACTTTTTATTTGGTCTTTTTGTCTCCTTTATTGTGTATTTTCTGTAGGAGCTTATCGACGTTTTCATTTTCCTCCTTGTGTCTGTTTTCACTGTTGCGTTTGCGATACTGCTGCCTAAAGTTTTCTTCCTTCGTGGTCAGCCATGGGACGATTTTACCGTCATCTATATAGTACTCGAAGTCGTTCTCACGGTCGTAGAGTACTACTGGGTATACCATCGGTTTCCCCCGGAGTTTCTTAGGCTTCTTCTTTTCTTTTTCTTCCCAGCGCCTTCTGAATTCCTCGCGCTTGAGTTCCTCCTTGTCGACTGGGTATTCTGTGCCTCCTTCAGAGATCCGACGGTATAGTAGTTCCCTCTTGGGCGTTGTGGTTGGCCTGCTGGCTTCAGCTTGCGGTTCAGGCTCGGTCTCTTGGTTTTCTTCTTGCGGTTTCTCTGTGAGTTCTTGTGTGGCTTCTGTTAATTTGTTTTGAAAGAGTCCCATTTCAGCTCTATGCAATTCTCTTTCGGTCTTGATAATTTGTAGGATTTCTTCGTTCTCCTTCTTCATCTCAGCCATGCGCTGAATCTCTTGTTTGATGTCGAGCTGGATTTCTTTCATGTCGGCCAGCAGCTTCTTATTATCGCTGGTCGGAGTCGTCGTCAGCAGTGCCTTGACTTGTTTCTTCAACTCGTCTATCTGCTTTTGAAGTTGATCTCTTTCAGCTTGTGCTATACCCGTGGCTGTCTCGTCCCTCTGCATTGCTTCCTTGAATGGTGTCTTTGTGATGATGGCGATCTTTAAGACGTCTCTGTGTCTCTGCAGGTACGGACAGCCCAGGTATCTTGTTCCATGTTTGCCCAGGCAGTTGGCGCACTTTCTTTTGTTGTTGGGTGCTCGGAAGTCCGTGTCCAGCTTGGCCAGCGGACACTCCTTGAAGGCGTGGTGATCGGCGCAGTATCGGCATATTTCCGTCTTACTGCGACACGTAGCTCTACTGTGGCCGGCCTTCTGACATCTGGAACATTGCGTGATTCTTGGTATGAATCTCTCTGGTTGCTGCATTCTCTTTTTGAATGATGCTGTGGTCGGCATCTCGCTGCCCTCCGACGTCACTACTGCCAAGGTTGTAGGTATCTTGGAGTAGGTGAGAAGCCGCTCCGCCTTCAAGAATCGGATGTGAAGATTCTCTTCACGTAGCTGCTTCAGGATTTCTTCATCTGTCAGCTCCACAGGAATCCGCTTGACAACCCATCGGACTGTTTTTGAGTCAGTGTTTCCGACTCTGGTGTCTTTCTCCTCCTTCTCTGCTGTCTTTGTTCTTGACTGTGTGTCGTGTCCTCCTTTAAAGTGTCGTCCCTGGAGTGAAGAGAGTCAACACCCACATTATAATATTTTTCTTCCTTTTTTCAATATCTTGGAGAATCCACCAGCATCCGTCCAACACACTCCATCAGCCCGTGGACACCTTCCTATCACTCTCTCACTGTCGTACTATGCCCCCTCTCATACTTCCCCAACGCAACATACTCCACAACTCTTGCTTCTAAAAATTAATAAAGATTAATTTATTAAAAGAAAAGTGTAACGTATATGAGACGTGTATGCGAAGACAATGTGTGTCGTGTATTATAACATAAATGTATGTGTCAGCCTTAAAAGTTCAGGATCATAGTGTACACATCATGGCAAGGATCACACGACATCATTCGAGTCAGTACTATAAACCTCACCGAAGTCGTATCCTTCTCTCCAGACATGTCCTCCTCCAGGAACTCTGATGACTATGAGATCTGAATCCCATGTAAATATATAATCCGTGGAAAAAACTGTTATTGTTCCTAACACAACTGTTCCTAACAGTTTATAGAACCTCCGGCTTCATAATTCCGGCGCGGTGAAACAAACCTGGAACACTGTCCTATGAACAGGACTTTTTGTCTCTTGCTAAATGTTCTCTAGTTCTCACTATTAAAAAGTTATTGTCTATACTCCAATAGAGTCCTTTATTGTTGTTCTAGTCATAAGTGAACTGAATATCCATCACTACTGGTGTGTTAAAACTGGTATGACCTAAACTCATTCGGTATTTATCCTGTAGGATACATATACCATTCAGCTCCACTGAGCAATGTTGATCATCTTCCTCTAGCAGAATCTCTGTGGTAAAATTGCTGGCCAATCTTCCTGCGCCAAACTTTATCCGGGATCGGATTTTCTCTGGGTTTCGTGTTCTTCATTCCAACCAGAGGGACCTGTAACATAAATCATATAACCGGTGATAGCCTCCCCGTCACTGATCTCTATTAGATGATCATGGCCATCGGCCTCGCTCAGAAAATACAATGAACCTACTCTGTCATGGACAGATGATTGAACACATAGGTTATCATCAGGCCAAGACAAGAAAAAAAAATCAACAAACAGAATGCGGAACCCCGCCCACCAGGGACACTACGGGAATATCCCAATTATCCCTCATTACTTAATTCTCAACTAGTAAAGCTTATCCACACTTCACTAATCTATTAACAACTAACAGAGCCAAGTATCACTTCCCTACTCTAGCTAGTTTTCCACTAACAGTGCTAATCATCACACTTTAGTTTTAACAAGGCTGCAGCCTATATTAATTAGAACGAATATTATAATAGGTTATACCTTACGGCACTGCAGTTTACACTAAATTACATCTAATGGTAGCCATACAGGCTCGTGTAAACTAAATCAAATATCTCCTTCACACGTTAGATGTTATAACTGCTGCAGTGACAAGCATGTCTGCCTAGATCCACATTTTCAAGTTCCCCTAGTTGGTCCCAACTCGGGTTTTTATGGCAACTCCTAAAGTTGATCACGTGACATTTTCCTTTATGCCCACACAGGTGGCATATTGGGCAGACCCTCCCTTGTCAGGGATCCATCCTCCCTGGCTCCATTGATGTTAGATTTGTCATCACTGGTTTTGACATCCAAAACAATCTAGAGAGTTACTGTACAGTTCCAACAAAGGGTTTCGATACCAAGCTGCCAATCATGGTTTTCCAAACAACCTTACATTGTGCACGTGACGTTGTTGATGTCCTGCAGGTGTTCCACTGTTTCCAATAACAAGCCCTCAACTTTCTGTCATGTGGTGACGGTCAAATCCGCCATTCCGTTTGATGTCGGGAAATACCCAATGACAGTCTGACCGTTTTCTCCCTAGTCGGGCACTTCCGACCTGTTGATAAACTGTCAATCTTCTGTTAAGTGGTGACAATCCCAGCCGCCATTTCGCCTGATGTCCGGAACTATAAATGACAGACAGTGCTGTTCCATGTACTGAGATGGGCAATTCTATGTGATTCTATCTGTTATTGAACTGTCAACGCGGTGTCTGATTCAGCGCACTCACTTCCCAATGATTACTATTTGCTGACCCGATGTAACTCGTGCAGCTGTATTTATTTACCGTCGTGGGGATTAGGACATCCAATTTGTTTTTACTGTTATAAAAATAGTTGTCGCTGGCAGATAGTCCGTTTAATCAGCAAGCCTCTATAATAATCAACTGGTTAAACCCAAGGTTTTATTTTGTGACACTGTGTTGGGCTGTCAATCTTCTCCCTCGTGGTAGCTTCAGTAATAGCTGTAGTATCAGGCTCTTTGATGCAGCTAGCAGGTGGGCTCTCGACGTTCTTCTTCTTCTTGTCGGCTCCCACGCTGCACATCTTGGCAACAGCGTGTTTCTTGTTGTTGGACTTTCCACGTGACATTTTCCCGCTGATCAGGCTTCTTGACAGAATAATGCGACTTGACTTGTTAGCGCTCGCAGTGCGAATCCATGACATGTTTACAAACGATGTCTTCTATTTATACACTGTCTACATTGTGCACACGACACTACAGTGCTGACGTGGCAGTTTGTAGATAGCACCACGCATACACCTACACAGCCAACGTCACGCATGTGCAGTCGCCCACGCAAAAAGCCAAGCAAAAAATAAATATATATATATATACACTGGAATTTGACTTTCTAATTTCATGTTACTATGGCTGTTACTCACATATACAAACATCCCCGGCGCTTTTCAGTATTGGTTTCACCACTCGTATATCCGAGGAATTCTGGTCTAGAACTCGTGACGAATCTTCCCTGGTGTTTTTGTCATTGCTAACCACCCTGAGCAGAGAGGAATTTCTTAATTTTACGACACAGCAGGAGTTAGAGAAAGACAGCGAGAGAGTGATAGAGAAACACACAGTGGCACAGAGAGACAGAGAGACATATAGAGATACAGAGCAACATAGAGAAACAGCGGGAGTTATAGAGAGAAAGACAGCTTGAGAGTGAGAGAGAGAAACAGAGAGGCACAGAGAGAGACAGAGAGGCAGAGAGAGAGGCTGAGAGAGACAGAGAGACACAACGGGGATTATAGAGAGATATAGAGAGAAACAGCTGGAGTTATAGCGTGAAAGACAGCGAGAGAGTGAGGGAAAGATACAGAGAGGCACAGAGAGACAGATAGAGACAGAGAGACACAGCGTGAATTATGGAGAGATATAGAGAGAAACAGCGGGAGTTAGCTAGAGAAAGACAGTGAGAGAGTGATAGAGAGACACAGAGGGATAGAGACACAGATAGATATAGAGAGAGAAACAGAAAGAGTGATAGAGAGGCACAGAGAGACATAGAGAGAGGCAGAGAGTGATATAGATATATAGAGAAGCACAGAAAGTTAGAGAGAGACAGTGAGAGTACGAAAAAGAGATAGCGAGAGGCACAGAGAAATAGAGAGACTGTGAGAGAGTGATAGAAGATAGATAAAAAAGAGATAGAGAACAATTAAATAAATGCATAACTAACACTTACACCTCAGTATTTAATTTCCTTGTGAATGTGAGCGTGATTTAATGTGTCGTTATAACACATATAGTATAGTAAACACGCACCTAGCGTGGAGGGCTCGCTTTTCTCTCTCTCACACAACCCTGAACACAAGAGAAGAGAAAACGTCGAGCTTGCCAGTTTGTGCCGCCATCACTTCTCTCACCACTGCAGCTGATTAAAAAGGCGGTGATGTGTGTGTGTGTTTTTTTTTTTTTAATTCTTGTTACTTAATGATTATTGCATACGGC
This sequence comes from Cepaea hortensis, assembly GCA_963921405.1. Lineage (NCBI taxonomy): Eukaryota > Metazoa > Mollusca > Gastropoda > Stylommatophora > Helicidae > Cepaea > Cepaea hortensis. Next base: position 68,577,529 of record OY992883.1, on the reverse strand, counting down.
ACCGCAGTGCTGATGTGGCCTTCACATGTGTTAATAAAATTCCCAGCCACGCTCGCAATCTCTCGTATTATCTCCCCATTGGTACCTACCAACGGTAATATTATCCCCCCCCCCCTTTTGCCGTCGGCAATATTAGCTCCCTTTAGTGAGGGAAAAAGTACAATTATCTTCCTATTGTATCGAAAACCGGAAGTGATTATCTGCCCTTTGCGCGCGATGTTTAAAAATTCAGGATTGCCCTTTTTACGTTACCGCGTTACGTTACATGACCCCAAAGTGTCAGGATTATTCAGGATTAATCCTGAAGGAAAAAAAAAAGTTTGTAATAAACTTACTTCACTACCCACATGATACCTGCCTTACAATATTCTCATCAATATCATCAAAACATGTTTGAAATAATGAACTCACCTTGTCCACAGAGAGCATTGACCAAAGAAAAAAAAAACTGACCCGTGTGTCTCTAATTTAGACCTGGCCAGAAATGAAACTCTACGATTCCCGGTACCTTAGTTCAGATGGGGTAACGCTCCGCTTTCCTGACAGCCTTCTAGTACTTTTTGTCTATTAATATCGGTGTCAACATTGTGTATGGCGATCCGTTTTATCCTTGTGTACGCATGTTTTTTTGTTTTGTTTTTGTTTAGAAATACTGTGATGAATGATAATATGAAATATCTCAATGAGAATCTGGCAATGATGAGGGTGGTGATGAGGAGGGTGATGATGATGATGGTGATGGTGATGATTATTGTGATTATGAGGGTAGTGATAATGAGGCTGGTGATGATGAGGGTGATGATGATGATGATGTTTGTGGCGATGATGGTGGTGGTGATGAGGGTGATGATGATAGGACCATCAAATTGAATAGGCCTAAATGCACGGGGGAATAGTCAGTCAGAAAACACACCAACAAAGCAGTAGCAAAAGCCGGGAATAAAATAACCATCCTGAGAAAACTAAGTGGAACCACATGGGAGCAGCGGGGAAATACTTAGCACAATTTATCAACAGAGCATACGACCCCACGTATATTACGGGTCAACTTCATCAAAAAAAACAAAAAAAACAACAACAACAACCACACTACAAAATCTGGACAAGGTACACAATCAAACACTTAGAGTCACCACGGGAGGGATAGGGAGGTTAAAGCACCGAGAGAGCGCAGAGATACGAACACGCCAATACACGCAGATAAATTGCTAAGCATATGAAGAACAGATTTGAAAGTCTTGTTACTCGTATGATGAGATTAACAAGAAGTAGTTTTATCCACTAGGCCAAACGACTCTGTTGAGAAACTACTGATCTGTCGTTCGTTCGTTCGTTCGTTACAGTTGGTAACTCCCTGAAAACTATTCCAGAACGAACTCCACGGAAAGAGGAACATAGACTATCACTACAAATCAAAACAAAAGTGAAAGGGGAGAACAGAAAGTGTGCAACGCAGAACAGCCATTCTGTTTCCTTGATGAAGAATACCTACATGATCTCTGGATCCGAGTCCACACAGAAGGGCATCACAAAATGCTGTTCAAAATGGAGGAGGGGGAGTGTACATAGAGTACCCACATAATACCAGGGATACGACCAGAGCAACAACGAGAAAGTACTGCCATTACTATGATGAAGAAATACAGGGAATTAAGACAGCAACACCGAAATGACCGAATATCAACCATGGGCACGCAGCCTCTGATGCTATTGACAAATAAAAACATCAGTACTAGAGGCGCTCCTATAGGGGGGAAATGCCAGTACTACAGACACTAACAAGGATACCATCTCACTGTGATGTACCTGGAAACGAGAGAGCTGACTGAGTAGCTAAGGAAGAAGCAACAGAAGAACAACCTGATATAACCGTTACATACCACCAAAAGAAAACAATGATCAATTTAATCAGAAAGCCATTAAGACCTGCTCAAGACGATGACCATCTTAATGACGAACCAGAACAAATCTTTCTTCTGCGGCTCAGAATAGGACACACTATATTACGCAAAAACGTGTATACACAATTTAATGTTGGCGAATCAGCCATGTGCACAAGCAGATTGGCGCCGCAGACAGTAGATCATATACTCCAAGACTGCCCAAAATACGACATATCTAGACAAACCTACTGGCCCACAGAACAGTAGTGGAAAGTAAACTCTATGGACCACTGAGTTAACTAAAAAAGACGGCGAAATTCATACAAGAGACAGCATTGCAAATATAGACAAATTTCAGACAAGAAACAACATTGGAAATATAGACAAATTTAATACAAGAGACAACATTGCAGATATAGACATATTTCAAGTGAACGAAAGAAGAAGTCGACGTATCTTTGAATGGTCACTAGGACAGACAGACAGACAGACAGACTGAGAGGCAAGCATACAGACAGACACGCGCATTATAACAGACAGGTAAGCCCGTAGACAGACACATTATTGAGATACCATCGACATAGCATCTTTTCAAAGATCTCGCGTTCTGAAAGTGTTAGAGTGAAGTAATGAACACAAAATATGCTATGGAAAACGGAAGCAACAAATCAGTGAGGGGAGTAACACAGGAAAGCTGACTTACTTACACGTTCTCTAGTTACTGTCTCAGCGCATTCTGTCCCCAATCTAGAGGTCTCTTCTAATGGTTACGGTAACCCCTAAAACGTAATTTGGTACTGCGTCGTCCATTAGTTGTCCAGACAAGTAGTCCCCAACCGTTTTCTAACCACCACCTACATTTATATGGTCAAATTAACCATTGGTATCTTGTTACGTAGTCAAAGCAATTTTCGACCCCTTTTATAACACGAAAGCAACTCGCGATCTGTTATTATATTGTCAAAGTAGTCCTCAACCATTTTTTCTACCATCGTTACTTCGCCTATACAATTACTTCCAATTAAGACTAAGAGGGCCAATCGACCCACATTTTGGGAACCACTTTCCGAGATTAGAAGATAGAAGTGAATATATTTTTTGTCAGTTACTTTTAATTATCACTCGGAGATCACGTATATTTATGTCAATTTAAACCTTTTAGTTGCGTAATTATTTAATAGTCACTTACTGTTGTATTAGATGAAACGTGTGGTTCTGCCAAGAGGAACAAAAAGAGTGAAAATTGAGTCATGTGACAGCTTTCGTAAAACTTCAGGGATTCAATGTATGGGCCCCAGCAAAAACATGAATTTCCCCAGTTGTATTCTCTCTCTCTCTCTCTCTCTCTCTCTCTCTCTCTCTCTCTCTCTCTCTCTCTCTCTCCCCCCCCCCTACCATAAAATTGCTGACGGGAATGGATGAAGGAGTCATATAACAAGCCCACGACTTTAAGAGTGTGAACACTTCTCCACGGAGACTCCAGTAATAGCCACATTTGAGCTACTTGAATTGAGCTGATTTGACCTGAGTTGAGTTGAGTTGAACTGAGGTGAGTTGAGTTAAACTGAGTTGAGATGTGTTTAGTTAAGGTGAGTTGAGGTGAGTTGAGTTGAGCTGAGATGAGTTGAGTTGAGCTGAGTTGAGTTAAACTGAGTTGAGATGAGATGAGTTGAGCTTAGTTGAATTGAGATGAGTTGAGTTTAGCTGAGTTGAGCTGAGTTGAGTTAAGAACCAATATTCTAGCACTCAGGACATTTCCATACGCGCCCCGTCCACATTTTCAACAGCCAGCGAAGAGTTCCAATACTAATGGTACCAATAGCAGTCTGATTATGTCTCCGTCTGGCCTTGCCTCGGAGTCCCGAATGTTGGCCAGATCATCTGGTTACTCCCTGCAGCACCATTCTCTCCAGGCAGTGATGATCTGTCCGTTCTTCCGCACTATACATTCGATCAGAAAGGAGCCCGATCACGACTGCCTTATCATGCAGACACAGAGTAGTGCAGACCCAGCCAAGATGTCCCCCTGCTTGTTGCCCATCACACCAATATGTCCTGTGGAAGAAAGCACCAGATGCTCTCTATTTTTGTTTGTTGAATTGAAGACTGCCACTTTGCCAGAAGCATTCCCGTGTTCACCTTTCTCATCATACTTTGTGAGTCCATTGCAATGACCACATTCGAGTTCTGTTTGTTTTCCAGCCAGCGGAAAGACGCTGTGACTGCTTCCACCTCCATTTCCAGACTAGATGATGTGGTATCATATGCCAGATTGTCCTGCACCAAACATCGTCGACCAACTTTTGTCACAAACACATAGTCACGTCTTTCACCTCTTAGCACAGAGCAGTCGATGTAGATTATTATATAATCTGGTCGCGAGTTGTCGTGGATTCATTGTTGCAACCTCCCCCTCCCCTCCCCCAATTCAGCGCAGCTTGCCAATCCCTGCATTCTTGATCCAATGTTATTATGACCTTGAACAGGCCAGAATTATCCACTGGAATTCTGATCCACTCGTCGCCTCGCTCACTATTCTCAAGCATGCAAACTTCTCTGTGTCTTCTGACTGACCCATCTATGATATTCCTCTGATCAGCCTATGGGCCTTTAACTGTGTCCAGGTCTTCATGTAGGGGGTGTTCTGTGTCCAGGTCTTCATGTAGGGGGTGTTCTGTGTCCAGGTCTTCATGTAGGGGGTGTTCTGTGTCCAGGTCTTCATGTAGGGGGTGTTCCGTGTCCAGGTCTTCATGTAGGGGGTGTTCTGTGTCCAGGTCTTCATGTAGGGGGTGTTCTGTGTCCAGGTCTTCATGTAGGGGGTGTTCTGTGTCCAGGTCTTCATGTAGGGGGTGTTCTGTGTCCAGGTCTTCATGTAGGGGGTGTTCTGTGTCCAGGTCTTCATGTAGGGGGTGTTCTGTGTCCAGGTCTTCATGTAGGGGGTGTTCTGTGTCCAGGTCTTCATGTAGGGGGTGTTCTGTGTCCAGGTCTTCATGTAGGGGGTGTTCTGTGTCCAGGTCTTCATGTAGGGGGTGTTCTGTGTCCAGGTCTTCATGTAGGGGGTGTTCTGTGTCCAGGTCTTCATGTAGGGTGTGTTCTGTGTCCAGGTCTTCATGTAGGGGGTGTTCTGTGTCTGCAGCCATCCTGAGATATGATGTCACCCGCAGCACCTTGGGCCTGTCTGTAATCGTGGGTACCGCATACACTCTACTGGCGTGCATCTTGTGCATACCAGTATCACCCGCATAGCTTCCTTCTGTATGCACTCTAATAAAGTTCACCCTATTCACTTTCTCCAGATCTAGTTCCACATTCTCCAGTTTTCCAGATGTAGTTCCGCATTCTCCAGTCCACACCTCTTACTTTCTCCAGATCTAGTTCACAGTCTCCAGTCCACGTCTCCCACTCTCTCCAGATCTAGTTCCACATTCTCCAGTCCGCGTCTCTCGCTTTCTTCAGATCTAGTTCCACATTCTTCAGTCCATGTCTCTCACTTTCTCCAGATCTAGTTCCACATTCTCTAGTCCACATCTATCACTTTCTCCAGATCTTGTTCCACATTCTCCAGTCCACGTCTCTCACTTTCTCCAGATCTAGTTCCACATTCTCCAGTCTTCCAGATTTAGTTCCACATTCTCCATTCCACATCTCTTACTTTCTCCAGATCTAGTTCACAGTCTCCAGTCCACGTCTCTCACTTTCTCTAGATCTAGTTCAACGTTCTCCAGTCCGTGTCACTCGCTTTCTTCAGATCTAGTTTCACATTCTTCAGTCCGTGTCTCCCACTTTCTCCAGATCTAGTTCCACATTCTCTAGTCCACGTCTATCACTTTCTCCAGATCTAGTTCCACATTCTCCAGTCCACGTCTCTCACTTTCTCTATATCTAGTTCCACATTCTCCAGTCCTCCAGATGTAGTTCCACATTCTCCAGTCCACGTCTCCCACTTTCTTTCTCCAGATCTAGTTCGACATTCTCCAGCCCACGTCTCCCATTTTCTCCAGATCTAGTTCCACATTCTCCAGTCCACGTCTCTCACTTTTTCTAGATCTAGGTCCACATTCTCAAGTTCTCCTGATGTAGTTCCACATTCTCCAGTCCACGTCTCTCACTTTCTCCAGATCTAGTTTCACATTCTCCAGTCCTCGTCTCTCATTTTCTCAAGATCCTGTTCGACATTCTCTAGTCCATGCCTCTCACTTTCTCCAGATCTAGTTCCACATTTTCCAGTCCACGTCTCTCACTTTCTCCACATCTAGTTCACAGCCTCCAGTCCACGTCTCTCACTTTCTCCAGATCTAGTTCCTAATTCTCCAGTCCTCCATATCTAGTTCCACATTTTCCAGTCCACTTCTCTCACTTTCTCCAGATCTAGTTCCACATTCTCCAGTCTTCCAGATGTAGTTCCACATTCTCCAGTCCACGTCTCTCACTTTCTCCAGATCTAGTTCCATATTCTCCAGTCTTCCAGATGTAGTTCCACATTCTCCAGTCCACGTCTCTCACTTTCTCTAGATCTAGTTCCACATTCTCCAGTCCGCGTCTTTCACTTTCTCCAGGTCTAGTTCCACATTCTCCAGTCTACGTCTCTCACTTTCTCCAGATATAGTTCTACATTCTCCAGTCCACGCCTCTCACTTTCTCCATATCTAGTATGCGTTCGTCTGGTCTATATTACTGACCCAGTTCAATGTTGTCCAGTCCATGCTACTCAATTTCTACAGATCTGGTCCCACACAGTCTACCCCCCCCCCCCCCCCCCCCCCCACCTTTTCCCGTCACTTCCACCCGTGTATGCGATCCTTGATCTTCGACCCGCCACCAATCTCTGTCGATGTGGCAAAGCTGTCTGAATCTGCTGGATTTAACCACGTTCTCTTCCAGCCTCAGACTTCAGTACCCATATTAAAACTGCTAACTGCTTTCTGTGCGTCTCTATCTGTCAATGAGTGATGCAGTGTTTATTCTGTCCCTTGTCGTTGTCTCTCTGTCCGACTAAGTAATTACACATGTTTTTGTTTAGTAAATGCACGCCAGAATTAAGGACAAGAAAACAAAGCAACAGCTGCAGGTTATAACTTGAAAACACAATATACCGACGAAGTGGCCAAGCCGTTTTACTCGGGCTCCGATTGTTGTGGGTTCGATTCCGGGCCGCGTCCTTCGTTTCACGAGTGAAATTTTTCGGAGACTCCCGTGGGTCGTCGCTAGAGCTACAGAGTTTGTGCTTTGTGCGACGCTTTCCGTACTGCGGAAAGAGACTGAGCCATATGGGATAAAACCAGGCGCAATGAAGTCGACCCTGTCGACTTTTATGTGACAATATAATGTAAGTTCATGCCATTACACAGTAGAAACATTATTCTTGCCTGCTTAACAAACTAGCATTGGTATATGACTATGATTTCTAAACATTTAGTAAACTAGCACAAGAGTATTATAAAGCCACAGAGATTTGTTTTCACACAGCTGCTTAAAATAGCTATTTTAGTAACATTTTCTAAATTGCTTTTTAAATGATATAACCTGCATAGTTGGATACTTCTTGAAAAAACAAATCCGACGGTACATTATTCAAGTCTGTAGGTCAATTCTAAGCCGAGGTATTAATGTTTGTGTCGCAGTTTATCATTTAATATGAACAAAGAGGACAATATGATGTTAGCATTTTGGAAAAGTGTGTCCTACACACTCACACCACTGTTGTAACACATGCCGTTCAAGGGAGATTAAAACTGCCGATATTTCCTAACTAAGGGAAAGATAACTGCTAACGATATATATATATATATATATATATATATATATATATATATATATATATATATATATATATATATATATATATATATATATATATATATTTATGCTGTAGAGCTGGGGCAGTGGGTAACATACTGCTATAGAGCTGGGGCAGTGGGTAACATACTGCTGTAGAGCTGGGGCAGTAGGGAAGCATAATCGCCAGCGGTAGTTGATAATTTACTTAACGATGATTGTAACCATTTTACAGTTTCAAGAAGTGAACAAAAATCTTCTTCTTCGTTGAAAGACGGCCTATAGATATAAAATCTGTGGTAATATAATGATATATTTTAACTGTTATTGGACTATGAAAATAGCTTAGTTACAGTTTATTAATTAAGCGAACGGTTTCATTAGCATCTGCCTGTAAATATAGTGACCGTTACAGTACGCGTGACAATGTTTGGCGCCCACATATTGAATTAATAGAGCGATATGAACGGAGGATGCGTCACTGACAGTGTGGGCAAGTGTTCCTAGTCTGTTAGCGGACCAGGTGTGTGTGTGTATTTATGAAAGATCATCTGTCATTAGTGACACCAGTAACTGACTTAACATCCAACCTTCGAACAGTTGTTGAATTGTGAGCAGAAACTAACTGGCGCTTTTATTAGAGACATTTACTAGGGGATCTCAGTGCGGGAGGAGAAGAAGATGTACATACCCGGGAAGGTTAACCCGGTCAACAAATGCCCGCAGAAGTCGGATGTGTCGGCCTAACGGCGCAAGAACGCAGCTCTGCTGTAAACAGGCACAACGCAATCACGTCCGAAAAAAAGTCCGGATGAACGCAGAAGAAGATGTACATAACTATAATTTTAAGGTCTACCAACCAACATCATCATAGGAATTTCATACCTTTATTGGCCTTATCGGGATTATAGTCCCGCCGGGACAAATCTAAGTATGAAAAGTATGGATAACTATATAAGTAGCATTTGGCCATATAAGATAATCCACTGTCGATTCTATATCATAATTTTTCTGTATTATTTCCTTTACCTCATCCACAATGTGATTGTTAAATGCAATTTTCAGTGTTGCAATTGTCATCAAAGCCACTGTTTGTTTGACGTAGTTGACTGCTGTCTACAATAAGTGTGTAGCACATGTGTGATATTTACTTTGTTGTGCATTAACCCTCTGTGACAGTGATGGCCAAGCAACACCTATGATCAGTATCTTGTTTACACGTGTTAGAATGCATCGTTTAGGGCAGGAGTGGGAAAACTACGGCCCGCGGACCGCATGCGGCCCGGCAACTAATTTTATGCGGCCCGCTAGGGCATTTAGAAATAAAAATTTTTACTTCGTTTTTAAGTTATTTTGTTCAATTTTTCAGAATTTCATGTACCGTTATGAATGTTTTAACATTTTTAATAAAATTTCTTTCTAATTATCTATTTTTTGTAAACAGTCCTTGACCTTCGTAATGTAATGCTTCTTCTTCTTCTTTCGTTCGCCTTAAATATGTCTATAACTGCAATGTTGCCTCTTGTATGAATTTAACTGTCCTTTTTAGGTCACTCAGCAGTCCATATAGTTTATCTTCTACTATCGTCTCTCTAGACCAGAAGGTTTGCCTAGACATGTTGTAATTTGGGCTGATTCACTAATCTTGAATCTTGTATACATGTTGTTGCGTAATATATTGTGTCCTGTTCTGAGGCGCAGAATAATGACTTGTTATGGTCTGTCCATAACGTGGTAGTCGATTTGAGCAGGCGTTGGTGGCCTTCTGACTGATTTGATCGTTCTTTTCTTTTGGTGGTATGTAACGGACACATCAGGCTTTTATTCTTATGCCATTTCCTTAGCCAATCGATCAGTTCTGTCGTTTCCAGGTACTCCACAGTGGGATGGTTTCCACTGTATGGTGACCTTATTCTGACTGCTGAGTTCAGAAAGTAGTGTCCTTAGTACTGGCAATTTCCCAGACATCATTTCGTTTTCGTTGAGGTGAGTTTTTTTTAATGCATGCAACAGACGCTTACCTCTTCTTGGTCCAAGCTGTTTTCTAGTTCTATTTTTATTTTGTTCCTGACTCCCTCCGCATTCCTGTGCATTAGTTTTAGTCTTTGTTTGGTATAGCCAGACGCTCTATTGTCAGGTCCACTGGGTCCACAGGACATCTTATAAGGACCTCCAGTAGCTGTGGTTGGACCCTTTCGAGGCATAAGGCCCGGCACTGCACCTGCCTGGGGGCCCAAAGCAGGGCGAGCACCATAACATTTAGCAGTAGTTGACATATTTCATTACGCGTGATTGCGTGGCATCCTGATTTCTGTGGTGCGCCTCCTGGCAGGTTGTCTCCATCTTAAGAACCTTTCGTTTGCTGGAGAAGACTGTGGTTTTACTCGAGTATAGGTATGTAGGCACTCACACACATGTCTCCGCATGCATGTACGTGCATACACATCTAGAGCGTTCTGGTTATTTCCCAGCTCCAGTGACCTTTCTCCTTTTAGTTTAAACAGTTCCGCCACGAGAAGGCCAGGAGTTGGATTTTTGCTGCATAGGTGATGAATGCATGAGCCATTGGGGTATTTTTGCAAGGTTGGGCGCTCACCATAACCCCGCCCCGGCTACATACAGCAACATTTGGAACCATGTAATCCTAAAATGCGAATTTATCGATTTTCATATAGAGAAATATTTATCGACATGTAAAAATTTAATAAGGATGATTTTATGAAAAACAGATATTACTCCGGTGAATAAAATGATTTATTTTGCAAGAAAATATTAAATTTAAAAATTGTTTGCTGTTATAAATTATTTCCACATTTACAATGTTCAAATTAATTTATTTGTTGTAGTAGTCTAATATATTTCTGAAATACCTGTTTTCCGAATATTTTATTTTCACACACAGAAGGAAGTAGGTTTTGTTTCATTTCCGTTTTGAAGTTTTGTACAATTCCAACTGTTCAAATTTTATTAAAACAACTAGCTGACCCGGCCCGGCTTCGCCCAGGCCCAGGCGGGGATCTATCTATCTATCTATCTATCTATCTATCTATCTATCTATCTATCTATCTATCTATCTATCTATCTATCTATCTATCTATCTATCTATCTATCTAACTATCTATCTATCTATCTGTCTGTCTGTCTGTCTGTCTGTCTGTCTGTCTGTCTGTCTGTCTGTCTGTCTGTCTGTCTGTCTGTCTGTCTGTCTGTCTGTCTGTCTGTCTGTCTGTCTGTCTGTCTGTCTGTCTGTCTGTCTGTCTGTCTGTCTGTCTGTCTGTCTGTCTGTCTGTCTGTCTGTCTGTCTGTCTGTCTGTCTGTCTGTCTGTCTGTCTGTCTGTCTGTCTGTCTGTCTGTCTGTCTGTCTGTCTGTCTGTCTGTCTGTCTGTCTGTCTGTCTGTCTGTCTGTCTGTCTGCTTGTTTGTCTGTCTGGCTGACCTGGCCCGGCTTCACCCAGTCCCTGGTGGGGAGCATCTCATTTAATTCATATAAGTAGTCATATAAGCTCCCGTTCCCGACTATCTGTCTGTCTGTCTGTCTGTCTGTCTGTCTGTCTGTCTGTCTGACCTGGCCCGGCTTCACCCAGTCCCTGGTGGGGAGCATCTCATTTAATTCATATACGTAGTCATATAAGCTCCCGTTCCCGACTATCTGTCTGTCTGTCTATCTGTCTGTCTGTCTGACCCGGCCCGGCTTCACCCAGTCCCTGGTGGGGAGCATCTCATTTAATTCATATACGTAGTCATATAAGCTCCCGTTCCCGACTATCTGTCTGTCTGTCTGTCTGTCTGTTTGTCTGTCTCTCCGTCTGTGCCGGCCCGGCTTCACCCAGTCCCTGGTGGGGAGCATCTAATTTAATTCATATAAGTAATCATATAAGCTCCCGTTCCCGACTATCTGTCTGACTGTCTGTCTATCTATCTGACCCGGCGTGGCTTCGCCCAGCTCCTGGCGGGGAGCGTCTCATTAAATTCACACAGTAACTTAAAAGAATGTCCTTCCACACACCATCCATTATTTTTAATGAAAACTGTTTTTAATCACCTACATGAGTGTAGATAACTTCTTTAAGTATAAAAAGATGAGTTAGAATGTTATGCATTATGCATTATTTTTATGAAAACTTTGAAAATGCCTTAAAGATTATATCATTATTTATTATAACTCATATGCCTGTAAATAACTATAGGCAAAGAGTTTATAAATCTTTGAAAACCATGCAACAATATGACTATAAAGTATATAGAAATGTTATTAAAAGTTTTGCCCCTTGAAATAACTTTTCTAGAGTTAAGTCCCCTTGCTATATAGAAATTATAAAGAAAAATGAAATATTAAATTTTATTAAGTAAGTAGCCGATTTTACACTAAGAAACTATTACAGTCGGTTGCACAGGAATGAAAGGAAGACGTGTAGAAAATTCCATCTCAATCGGATGTACCGTTATCGAACGCATCCAATACATAACCAACCACCCACGTACATACACTCTGTTTTATAGATATAGATGAGTGTCAATAACAAACGTAAGATTGAAGATGAGTGCCGTGTTTTTAATGATGACTGGACAACTAAATACTGTTTTATAAAAGTTGGTAGCAAATCAGTTTGCTTGTTGTGTCGTGAGTCAGTTGCTGTCTTCAAGGAGTACAATTTAAAAGGACATTATCAAACAAAACATTCCGATTTCGGATACAATTTAACAACCGAAGGGAGGGAAAGGAAATGCCTGGAGTTGGTGAAAAATTTGGAGAAACAGCAAACTGTTTTCACTAAACAGTCTTCAATTCAAGATGCTGCAACTGAAGCTAGTCTTGTGCTGTCACACAGAATTGTAAAACAGAACAAGCCTGTTTTTGATGGCCAGTTCGTCAAAGAATGTTTGCTAGATGCAGCAAACATTATGTGTCCAGAACAAAAAATAAAAACAGATTTGACAAAATTACTTTATCAAGGAGAACTGTGGTCAGACGTGTTGACAAGATAAGTGACAATTTGATGCATAAACTTCAACAATTTTTGTGGTACTCTCTTGCATTGGATGAGAGTACCGATGTACATGATACTGCCCAATTATCGATATTTATACGTGGAATAAACACTTCTTTCAAACTTACTGAAGAGTTACTGAGTGTTGAGTCACTCAAAGACACAACCACAGGCCATGATATATTCAATGCTGTTACTAACTGTATTGATAAAAGTGGGTTGGTTTGGAACAAGATGGCAAGTGTTACAACTGACGGAGCTCGTGATTTGACTGAAAAAAAAAATGTAGGTCTGGTAAAGTTGATAAGTGATAAGATTAAAGCAGAATATCCGGAACACACATTATTACCACTTCACTGTGTGATTCATCCAGAAAGTCTGTGTAAAACTGTTTTGATTATCAAGCATGTTATTGACCCAGTTGTCAGTGTCATCAACCTCATCATATGAAGAGGACTTAATCACAGATAGTTCAAGGCATTACTTGACGATTTGGAAACTGAATGTTCTGATGTCCTGTACCACACCAGTGTTCGATGGCTGAGTCTCGGCAAGGTGTTGAGGCGAGTGTGGGAACTCAGAAAAGAAATAGTGATGTTCCTAGAGATGAAGGGCATATAATGTGATTTTAATACTAACATTGTCAATAAAGAGTGGAAGTTAGACTATGTTTGCCATTGAAATTTTGGAAAAGTTAAATGAACTGAATGTCAAACTTTAAAGCAATGGTGTGTTTGCACATGAATTATATGTACATGTAAAATCATTTCAGGCAAAACTCTCACTGTTCTCCAGACAAGCAAGTGAAAAAGATTTTGTCACTTCCCTTTGCTAAAACAAGAAACCATTTCTGGTGAAATGACTGAAAAGCACAAAGCCCAATTAGATGCATTGTTTGAAGAATTTGGATGGAGATTCCAAGAGTTGGAAAGTAACTTTCCGAGTTGGCAAGTAACCTTCTGAGATTACCTTATCTGTCGTGGGACATTTGACCAACCACACAGCTCAGATCTGGTATTGTTAGAAGTCACCCCAATAACAACAACATCGACGACAACAATAACATCATCAAAACAATAGCAACAACAACAACTGTTAGTGTGGGAAGTCTAACTGCTCCATCCACCTCCCACTGTCGCCTCTATTCATCTAAACCCCCGGGAAACATTTGATCATTTTATCCGGCAACATGGAAACCTGTCATTGCACATTTAACTGTCTAGGATTTCATTGCCAATGCGTGCCATCTCATTTGATTTGCAGATTAATCAGTTTATTGTATCACATCAGTGCTTCTGCATTTGCGAATGTATTACCCGCTGTGGGTAAATATGTATTTATTTACTGATATTTTCAGGCTTCAGGTTTATTTGCTGGAAGCTAACTTTGCATCTCTGTCGTTTTATGTCTATATCTATCTATCTATCTATCTATCTATCTATCTATCTATCTATCTATCTATCTATCTATCTATCTATCTATCTATCTATCTATCTATCTATCTATCTATCTATCTATCTATCTGTCTGTCTGTCTGTCTGTCTGTCTGTCTGTCTGTCTGTCTGTCTGTCTGTCTGTCTGACTGTCTGTCTGTCTGTCTGTCTGTCTGTCTGCCTGCCTGCCTGCCTGCCTGCCTGCCTGTCTGTCTGTCTGGCTGGCTGGCTGGCTGGCTGGCTGGCTGGCTGGCTGGCTGGCTGGCTGGCTGGCTGGCTGGCTGGCTGGCTGCTTATCTACCTATCTACCTACCTACCCAAACACATACACCCATCCACTCACCTCTGTCTATCTGTCCGTCCGTCCGTCCGTCTATCCACCCGCCCGCCCACCCGTCCGTCCGTCCGTCTATCCACCCGGCCGCCCACCCGTCCGTCCGTCCGTCTCTCTTTGTCGCTGTCTTTGTCTGGCTGGCACACACACACACACACACAACAAACAAACACACGCTCACACACACATGCACACACACACACAGAAACACACACACAAACACCCACAAACACACACACAAACACACACACATACATACACCCACATGCCCACTTAAACCTTCAGCACATACACACCCCATCATATGATTTTATCTACCGGAGTTCATGCCACACTCTGTGTGCAAGCGACCGGCAGTCTGTGTGCTAGCCACCGCCATAGTGTGTACATTTCCCATCAGAACCAGCTGAAGAGATGTGACCAGACAGTTCATTTCCTTCCATTAATCATCCCATTTCTTGTCTTCACGGCACATCTATCAACCATTAATATATTTAAATGTTTACTTTTCCTCATGCCAGATCTATCAATCACCAATATATTTAAATGTTTACTTTTCCTCACGCCAGATCTATCAATCACCAATATATTTAAATGTTTACTTTCCCTCACGCCAGATCTATCAATCACCAATATATTTAAATGTTTACTTTTCCTCACGCCAGATCTATCAATCACCAATATATTTGAATGTTTACTTTTCCTCACGCCAGATCTATCAATCACCAATATATTTAAATGTTTACTTTTCCTCACGCCAGATCTATCAATCACCAATATATTTAAATGTTTACTTTTCCTCATGCCAGATCTATCAATCACCAATATATTTGAATGTTTACTTTTCGCTACACGAACTGAACATTACTGAACACTAAGCATTCCAGATTTCACTGCCCGAAATTATGAGACATCAGTCTTTAGATTCAAATAAGTTTGGGGACATGGTAAGTAAGTAGTAGTAGTAGTAAGTAAATCTTTATTTTCCAAGGGTTAAGAATTGGGCACGCAGGCCCGTCTGACATTCTGCCCTTCTTCTCTATTTCCTCTCATACATTCTTTCATTCAACATCTCTTATGGAGCAATTCTTTGACAAGAAAAGAAATATGAAATACGCTATATTATTACTTATTAATATGAACATTCACTCAACCTGATTATTTATTTTGTAGAAAGTTGTGTCCTTTATAGGATGTTACGATCATTTTTACGTTCAGTAATACGCGTTTTTTCTGTGCGAGAAGTCAACACTTAAGGCCAGCTGAATGGTGTGTGGAGTGCACCCACTACTCCGGCGTCAGCGCAAAGGCAGTTTAAGCGCGAGGGTTTAAACGTCTCGGCCATGCTGACCTGTATGTATTTATGTAGCCAAGGTTAATTACGGACATCAAACGTAAGACTGTCAGGGTATGGTTGCTTGGGTCACAATTCTTTCTACGTGGCTACAGTTAATTACGGACATCAAACGCAAGACTGTTATGGCGTGGTTGCTCGGGTCATAATTCGTCCACAGAAGAGTGACTTCATCTTTGTACAACGGGTTTGCATTTGCGATAGGAGGAAAATAGATTCGCCATTAACAATTCACCGAAAGCTACCTTCTTTATCCAATAATTAAAAATAAATATCAATAAATCAGTGCCGTCTCCACAATGAAGGTTTGAATTGCACTTTCAACAGTCTCTGTTTCTCGCGGTGGTTGTACACTATGGCAGACGACTGTTGGTCCATCTCCTGATGATATATTCCCACCTGTACCACTGCCTAACTATTGCCAGAAACAATTTATTGCATGATTTCTTGCCTGGCATTTATTGCTGCATCTAGTCAGGTGTATACTGCAGAGTTAAATAATGAAGGAGAAATGAATAATACTTTGACTAAAATACTAAATACAATTTTTTTTTTAAAATTCGCATATCCTTTACGGGACATTGCAGTCAACATCAGCATTTTTCAGCTGCTGTTGATGTCTTGGCAAGTTTTACGTTCAGTAGTTTGCCATTGCTTTCTGAACGAGCGGCTCACATACCCTCAGTAAGTGACCAACGCGATCCGCTGCCGAATCTCGCGCAGCACTAAATACATTTGTGTTGTAGGTAGAGAGGAGACTTGGTTTTGAGTGTGTCTAACTCCACACGTGTAGTTTGTCCATGGATGGCGAAGAAGGCCCTAGTCTCATCTCATTAGTCCTAGAGTGCGTCAAGGAGGTGGGTCATTAGACCACACTCAACACAGAATCGTCTGCTCACCAGACTGGAGGAGTGTCCACTGTCCATCTGGCGGACATAACTCGACTTCCGAAGTCGCGATGCACTTTTCTATGTAGTTTCCTAGCTTCTTTAACTGATACAAAATATACAGAAACACACATTCCACAATACTAGGCTTCACGCGCGGGTTATACAAGACCAACATCGAGCTATCATCATCATCATCATCATCATCATCATCATCATCATCATCATCATCATCATCATCATCATCATCATCATCATCATCATCATCATCATCATCATCATCATCATCATCACCATCGTCATCATCACCATCGTTATCATCATCATCATCATCATCATCATCATCAGCATCATCATCATCATCATCAATCATCATCATCATCATCATCATCATCATCAGCAGCAGCAGCAGCAGCAGAAGCAGAAGAAGAAGGAGAAGAAGAAGAAGAAGAAGAAGAAGAAGAAGAAGAAGAAGAAGAAGAAGGAAGAAGAAGAAGAAGAAGAAGAAGAAGAAGATGAAGACGAAGAAGACGAAGACGAGGAAGACGAAGACGAGGAAGAAGAAGACGACGAAGAAGAAGAAGAAGAAGAAGAAGAAGAAGAAGAAGAAGAAGAAGAAGAAGAAGAAGAAGAAGAAGAAGAAGAAGAAGAAGAAGAAGAAGTAGATAGGATTAGGATACATCATGGCGGAATGTACAGCCAATGTACACTGTGGTGTTTGCTGGTAGCATCGTTTCGATGATCTCGTGATGACGGTTGATATGGCGACAAAACAATTACAATACTATACTGTACCGGAATCAAATACCGACAGTGAGATAGAATTGACGCCGGTTCTGACTGCAGATGTACCTGTGGTAATAGTGACACACATCTCAGAAAAAGTCTCCCCCAGAGGTCGTCTGCTACTAATATCGTCAACTCTGTAGTCTGAAGACAGAAATGCCACAACCGGCAGGCGCTGGTCTGCGCTAACTCGGCTATCATGTGTTCGAATCCGCATCAAGGCGGATAATTGTTGTGTTAACAACAGACCTGGGCTTCCAGTCAAAAATGGGTACACAGAAAAGTTCTGGGAAGTAAAGTCTGCCGGTGTGGTACTCCTGACCACATCACCCATCCAGTGCCCATTGGTGTATACACACCTGGTGCTGCCAGCTGCCATACACCCATACTCCCCAAGACGTGTACAAGGGCCCTATATTGTTTTGACTGTTATGTTTTGACTGTTATGTTTTGACTGTTATGTTTTGACTGTTATGTTTTGAATGTTATGTTTTGACTGTTATGTTTTGAATGTTATGTTTTGACTGTTATGTTTTGACTGTTATGTTTTGAATGTTATGTTTTGAATGTTATGTTTTGACTGTTATGTTTTGACTGTTATGTTTTGACTGTTATGTTTTGAAAGTTATATTTTGACTGTTATGTTTTGACTGTTATGTTTTGAATGTTATGTTTTGACTGTTATGTTTTGAATGTTATGTTTTGACTGTTATGTTTTGAATGTTATGTTTTGAATGTTATGTTTTGAATGTTATGTTTTGACTGTTATGTTTTGAATGTTATGTTTTGAATGTTATGTTTTGATTGTTATGTTTTGAATGTTATGTTTTGAATGTTATGTTTTGAATGTTATGTTTTGAATGTTATGTTTTGAATGTTATGTTTTGAATGTTATGTTTTGATTATTATGTTTTGAATGTTATGTTTTGATTGTTATGTTTTGAATGTTATGTTTTGAATGTTATGTTTTGAATGTTATGTTTTGAATGTTATGTTTTGACTGTTATGTTTTGAATGTTATGTTTTGACTGTTATATTTTGACTGTTATGATTTGAATGTTATGTTTTGACTGTTATGTTTTGACTGTTATGTTTTGAATGTTATGTTTTGACTGTTATGTTTTAACTGTTATGTTTTGAATGTTATGTTTTGAATGTTATGTTTTGACTGTTATGTTTTGACTGTTATGTTTTGACTGTTATGTTTTGAATGTTATGTTTTGACTGTTATGTTTTGACTGTTATGTTTTGAATGTTATGTTTTGACTGTTATGTTTTGAATGTTATGTTTTGACTGTTATGTTTTGAATGTTATGTTTTGAATGTTATGTTTTGACTGTTATGTTTTGAATGTTATGTTTTGAATGTTATGTTTTGATTGTTATGTTTTGAATGTTATGTTTTGATTGTTATGTTTTGAATGTTATGTTTTGAATGTTATGTTTTGAATGTTATGTTTTGAATGTTATGTTTTGATTGTTATGTTTTGAATGTTATGTTTTGATTGTTATGTTTTGAATGTTATGTTTTGAATGTTATGTTTTGAATGTTATGTTTTGAATGTTATGTTTTGACTGTTATGTTTTGAATGTTATGTTTTGAATGTTATGTTTTGAATGTTATGTTTTGATTGTTATGTTTTGAATGTTATGTTTTGAATGTTATGTTTTGAATGTTATGTTTTGAATGTTATGTTTTGACTGTTATATTTAGACCGTTATGTTTTGACTGTTATATTTTGACTTTTATGTTTTGATTGTTATGTTTTGAATGTTATGTTTTGACTGTTATATTTTGACTGTTATATTTTGACTGTTATGTTTTGACTGTTATGTTTTGACTTTTATGTTTTGATTCTTATGTTTTGAATGTTATGTTTTGATTGTTATGTTTTGATTGTTATGTTTTGATTGTTATGTTTTGATTGTTATGTTTTGAATGTTATGTTTTGATTGTTATGTTTTGATTATTATGTTTTGACTGTTATGTTTTGACTGTTATGTTTAGACCGTTATGTTTTGACTGTTATGTTTTCACTGTTATGTTTTGACATGTTTCTTTACATTAACGGTTGTCAATGAACATTAACACAGTATAATGAATGTAATCAACTCAATTATAAATAACTCAACTATTACTGCATCCATGGGCGAGACCTGTGCTAAATATTCTGATAAATTCATATAGGAAACCATGGCAACTCTGGCTAGCCAACCACCAAAAGACCAGGCATAGAAACCAGATACTCCACCAACATATTCTCTGAAGACTCAACTGATAGAGATTACCAGAGGGCAATCAATAACATGCTAACTTGTACAGTACATTGTATCCCAGGCATGTCTCTCGCGCACTCAGCTATACAGGAGACCAAACTGTCGTTTATTATTTCCCAGTCCCCACATACCGAATTTGAAGTCCGCCGCAGGAGATTTGAAAGTAGACGATTTTCCGTTAATTTTCATAATGTCGTGAATATGTCAGCTGAAGGTAATCTTGCCTAGAAAATCACAAACAGCTCAAAATTGCAGGGGTTGATTGCCATGTCATCAGCATCCAGTAACCCCGGAAAGGTGGTGGAGATGTCCTAGCATGTTCTTACACAAGTGTCTGTCTCATGTCGCTGTTAATGACCCCCATGCATGTCTTTGATAGATCTAGGCATTGTTTCTTGCTCCACCCCACCTCTCTTTTCCAAAGTTTCGCTTTGACATTTTCTCATGACTTAGGGTGTGCTCAAGTAATGAAAGACCGCTGTAGAAGTCAAGTTTGTTCCGTTATATCTTACACACAAGCGCTCTCTTGCTCGCGCGCGCGCGCACACACACACACACACACGCACTCACGCATATATATGTTCCGAGATACTTGTACCGATTCACTTGTTTAAGAATATTCATATTTACTTGCATATTACATTGTGGTATTTCCTTCTTTCTAGTGACGACCATAATCTGTGCCTTCTTACAATTTAATTCTAACCCTAGTTGTTCACCGTGTGAAACAACCGCATCTACTAAATGTTGCAGATCCTGCTCATTGTCTACAATCAATACTGTATCATCCGCATGTCTAATATTATTGATGTTGCATCTCCCAGTTGTGACTCCTTTCATAACTTCTACATGTCTGAACATATTTTGACTGTGCAGGGAAAAAAGATCTGGAGACATTACACATCCCTGTCGCAAACCTCTCTTAACAGGCTGATATTGACCTATTACATATCAATCTTTATGGCAGCTTGTTGACTAAGGTCTTTCCCATCAATGTGTAGATCTGCAAACATCTTCTTCATGTTTTATGTCTTACTTTATCGAAAGCCTTTGTGTAGTCAATAAAGCAAAGATGTAGGTCTTTGTTTACTTCAATATGTTGAAATTGTCTTGTATTTCCTTGTAATTTTTCAATGTCCACAGATCACATTTAGTTTTCCTGGGGTGTACTTGACTTTTTAAACTCTACCTTCAATGTGCCTGTAAACAATCTATGATCACCGTAACAGTCTGCGTTTGTAAATATTTTTGCGACTGTTAAAACATGTCAAAACCTTCTGCTAATTGGGATGCAAACGACTGTTTTATAATCCTGTTGTCAGGACTCCTCCATGTCCTACTTGGATGTTGCTTAAGCCAGGTGTTTCCGAAAATACGTTCATGCTCTTTTGCATATTCTACAAGTCTGTATCCTCTCTAGTTTCGTGCTCCCAAACCATGTTTACCAACTGTACATCCATTGCTTTGCCTTCCCATTTTAGCATTGAAGTCACACCATTATGATATTTATTTCTGAATTGTTGCATTTCTTCAAAGCATTCTCAGTAAAAAAAAAAAAAAACAACAACAATGCTCTAATTTACTGCCAATATAATATCTTGCGATGTATGGCAGAGGAATTAAGGCCGCCTGGCTAGTGCAGTCGCAGCGAACTGTGCAGGGTAGAGTTTTCATTTTGCCGCCGACAGAAAAAAAAAAAAAAAACAACCTTACCGAGAATTCGAACTCGGGTCGTCCGAATGGAAGTCCGGCATTCTAACTACTCGGCCAGCCGTTTCATTCTCCGTGTCATTATACATTCCTCTACACTATCTCCACTGCTTTCTCATGTTGGGACATGTATTTGAATGACGTTTATATCAAAAGGTCTGCCAAACTTCTCTAAAAGAACCCAGTCTGACACTGAACAATATTCTTTAACAGATTTGAATGTTTTCAAATTCAAGGTAATTACTACACATCTTTGTATTTTATCTCCCCCACAATATATAATTGTAAAATCCTTCCTTGTCCCAGTCCCTGTCCCTTTCCATCTCGTCGCACACATTCCTAATATATTAATATTCTCTCTTCCCATTTCGTGTTTGGTGTTATCTAATTTTCCGTCTGTTCTTAAAGTGCGCGCGCGCACACACACACACACACACACACAAACGACGTTATATATATATATATATATATATATATATATATATATATATATATATATATATATATATATATATATATATATATATATATATATATATATATATATATATATATATAAACAGTTGTGATAAATGTGTGTTTGACAAAGAGAACACAAAGAGCAATAATGATGACGCTAATCGCAGGCAGATCCACCTGTGTGTAAGTGATATATGTGAGAATACCAAAGATTCAGTTGTTAACCGGGTCGATAATCACAAACATAAATGTCAAGGCAATTGCTATGTAGGTCAGATGTACAAGGAAACAAGAAGAAAATCGATAATTTTTCTGCCTTCTGTCAGTCCGCTGAAATTCTTTGTCTAAATATATTAAATTGTGAAAATGCAGCATCTTTGTTCTCCTTCTCTGCTCTCTCTCCTCCCCTACCTTCACGTATACACACAGGTGTACGCGTATTGATCTAGCTGCATTAGCCTCTGTCATTGTATGTCGTGTTTCTTATATACAGCATGCGTGATATGCGCTGCCAGTCATAGAGGGACATCGGACACACCCACACACACACACACACACACACATACACACACATACACACACACACACACACACACACACACACACACACAGATACATACGGACTGTCAGACAGACAGACAGACAGACAAGACAAGACAGACAGACAGACAGACAGACGCGCGCATACACATACATATACACATTTGTGTAATGTACTTTCTAAAATATACTAGGGGAAGTGTAGTTTGGCTCCCACACACAGAAAAACCCGCTCTATTGATAGTAGCGACAGGAAACAAGAAGAAAAAAAAAACCTGTCGATTTGGATGTTATCGATTCTAATGGTTATGAATTGTCTACTCTTATTCCCTATTGGGTCCTATTGCCATTCTCATGAAGGTGGAGATACATTGTAGTTGTTCCAGGGACCCTGAGAGAGAGAGAGAGAGAGAGAGAGAGAGAGAGAGAGAGAGAGAGAGAGAAAGAGAGAGAGAGAGAAAGAGAGAGAGAGAGAGAGAGAGAGAGAGAGAGAGAGAGAGAGAGAGAGAGAGATGGAATGAGTTTGTAACTGTTGGAGACTTCACTGATGTTTGAATGTACAGGGCTTTTACAGAGAAGGTAGTCGATGAAGAGAAATACAGGGCTTTTGCAGAGACGGTAGTCGATGCAGAGAAAGTACAGAGCTTTTGCAGAGAAGGTTTGTGATGGTTTCCTAAGTGTGAGACAAGGTCTGCACAAGGGTGCATGTTGAACATTGATACGGTTTAGATGGTTATTGATTCTAGAATGCCCTGTTTGAAACTGAACAAGTAGGCTCTACATTTTTCTGCTAAGGTAATTGCAATTGTCATTGCATTTTGGTCGGCCCATTACACTTAAAAGATTTCGGCGTGTTTTTCCTTTTGCCATTCTGTCTGCCAGTCTGCTCTTGCGTTGTGTCTGAAAATCTATCAAACTGCTCTCATGCTTTCTCACTTTGCTGTTTTGCGGCTTCCCTTTATCAAGTCTTCCTGTCTTCTAATTTCCCACGAAGTCCCTGTATTCTGCTTTCTAATTTCCTACGAGGTTCCTGTATTCTGCCTTCTAACTTCCCATGAAGTTCCTGTATTCTGCCGTTTAATTTCCCATGAAGTCCCTGTATTCTGCCTTCTAATTTCCTATTAAGTTTCAGTAGGCCTATTCTGCTTTCTAATTTCCCATGAAATCCCTGTATTCTGCCTTCTAATTTCAAATGAAGTCCCTGTATTCTGCCTTCTAATTTCCCATTAAGTCCTTGTATTCTGCCTTCTAATTTCCCATGAAATCCTTGTATTCTGCCTTCTGATTTCCCAGGAAGTCTCTGTGTTCTGCCTGCTAATTTCCCATGAAATCCTTGTATTCTGCCTTCTAATTTCACAGGAAGTCTCTGTGTTCTGCCTGCTAATTTCCCATGAGGTCTCTGTGTCCTGTTTTCTATTTCCCATGAAGTCTTATGTATCATGACTTCTACTTTCCCGTGAGTTCCTTGTACCTGGTAAATCAATGTAATGCTGTTTTGATGATCGCGACAATTTCTCCTCCTACTTTTATCCGATCATCTTCAACAAGAAACCCCATCATAGGCTTGCTTGAGGTCAGTGTGTACAGCTATTGTGCTCTTCTGATCTCGGAACCCATCGGCCATATTCTGTGAACCCGAAGAAGCTGGTATGGATATTTTCTTACTGGCATTAGGAGATGGTAGGCAAGCGCGGTAACGTAGTTAACAGCAGACTGCGCTGGTCGAATGCGGGTTCGTTGTCTGCGAAAGTGAGGGAAAGACTGGCCACATGTTCCTCCGTGCATTCAGGCCAACACAGTGTGATGACGACATCTTACGACAGGCCCATAGCAGGAAACTATGACCTCATAAGAAAAGAATTATATTAAGTGAAAGTGGATTTGTGCTTCAGGGATCTTCATACCACAGGAGACAGTAAGACTATCATACTACTTAGTGACCTCCAGGTCGTTGGTTTCTTCACTCCTTCGCTTGGCTCTGGAAAGAATCACTGGGCTTAGGAGTTTAGGGGGGGGGGGGGGGGGGGTGGGCGGGGGGGGGGGATGGGATTAGCGAAGCTGTATTCCTCTCGTGGCTTATACAGGGGCGCATGTTGCCGGTCTCAGCTCTCAGTTCTTTAGCTAAGCTGTGACCTCTGCAGGTGGGGTATTGGGCGTGGCCCGGATTCCTCAGATATTTGGAGACAGTCCTAAGTATTACTAGTGTCTTTCATGGATCATTTCAGGGGGTTGCGTGGTCTCGAGGTATGGTGTCCGCCTCGAGTGCTGGAGGTCCAGAGTTCAAGCCCCTGTGATGACCGGGATTTTTTCTTGTGGACTTCTAGTAATAAAATTTCCCCTGGTCTCTGGGTAGTGAGATCAGACACCCGTGTGTATTGTTGCGCACGTAAAAAATCCCTTGGCAGTAGGAAATCGAAAAAGAGTAGCCTAACGGCGCTGGCCGGGCAAAATTTCGAGTTTAAAATCTACGAAAAGTATTTCAGGATCCTCGCCGATGCTAAGGAGTTCGTGCACTGAGATGAGTTTCTCCTGCTTAGGTGTGAGTTAGCGTTGAATATACCCGGCATTTGACAATTCTCATGTTTAATGCGTTGTTAATCTCTATAGATGTTAATACTGATTTTATGCCGTTGAAAGCATTTTTGGCCATTCCTATTCTTTTTCTGATGTCTATTTCACTTCTGCCATCATCTGTTATTATGTCCAAGATAAGAGAAACTTGTTACTTGTTCTAGTATCTTCACGTTTACTGTGATTTTCATTGATTATCTTTCCTTTCCACTGCTAATTATCATAGATTTCATTGTTTAGATGTTAATATCTAAGCCGCAGTCGGCACTATGTCTATTTACTTGTTCCACTAGGTCTTGTAACTCTTGCTCGCCTTCTGCTAGTAAAACGGTATTGTCAGCATACCTAAAATACCTAAGATTATCTAATGGATTCTTTCATTAATGTTAAGGCAGTTCAACTTGTTTAAAAAATTCTTTATGTGTATAGTTTGAAGAGGCTTGGGGACAGCACACATCCCTGCCGTACTCCTCTTTTTATATCTATTGGCGACGAATAATTATTTCAGCGTCTAATTGACGCAACTTGTTCCCAGGAC
This sequence comes from Cepaea hortensis, assembly GCA_963921405.1. NCBI lineage: Eukaryota > Metazoa > Mollusca > Gastropoda > Stylommatophora > Helicidae > Cepaea > Cepaea hortensis. Next base: position 68,551,996 of record OY992883.1, on the reverse strand, counting down.
AAGTTACTAATGAGTCTGATGTCCTCTCCGTCTACTCATATATCTTGAAGGCATGTAATTAGTCTTTCATGTTGCACTCTATGAAAAGCTTTCTTGTTTTCTATAAAACAAACATATATACTTTTCTGAACTTCTATATATTTTTCAATTAACATCCTCAAACATATAAATGCTTCTCTGGTGCCGATGTTTTTGAGGAACCCAAATTGTTCTTCAGCTACTTCCTCATCTATTTTATGTTGAATTCTTTCTTGTATGACCTTGAGTAGTATCTTAGTCATATGGCTCATTAAGCTAATAGTTCTTTAATCCTCACAATCAACAACTCTTGGCTTCTTCGTTAGTGTGATGAAAATGGATGTTTTCAAGATAGATTTGCCAAATGCTAAAATGTTACTGTCAAGAGTAGCTTCCGTGATCCTTACAGCTCCGTGGACGTGAAAGGATGTTTGTTTGCGATGTCAACATCCATGTATGCAGGCGGGGATGTCTACGTGGATAGACTGTTATCTAATGGATTTCTTAGCATCCTTCGAATAAACTATATCTCCGCTGTATCTAGTTGCTTTCTGATCTTGCTAATAATAGTCTTTGACTCACATACAAGCAGTATTTGCGGAGTGTACTTAACATCCCAAAACTGATGTTTTGACTTCCATGTACAGGGATAAGTTAGACAGAATGTTGTGCGTCTGGTCGAATGATGCGTTTGTTTAGATTACTCTGCATGTTTTCTCTGTTTGCTAGTTGATGTTATAAACCATAAATTATTCAGAGTGGAATTAAGTGGGCTGACGATGTTTAGGACTGTGATAATAGTTTTAGTTTTAATCGTTGGATCAACATCATGGCACACGGTTTAACCCATAAGTGCTTCTTTTTCCTCCTAACTCAAACCTGAGTTTGGAGAAACTCAGCTCAATGCACGAACTCCGTTGCATCGGCGAGGATCCTGAAATGCTTTGGGTAGATTTTTAACTCGACATTTTGCCCGCGCAGCGCCGTTAGGCTATAATAATGATGACAATGAAACACACAATGACCTCAGTGTAAAACATTTCTTCAATTAAAACACTTTTAAAACACAGAAACTGAAATAATTTTGCCATAATAAAAGCATGGACAGAACATCGATGGAAGACATGGTGCCGGAAGGGGTCGACCAGCACGAAGATAGAAATAAGACATGGCAGACAACTTTATCATGAGTGTACATGAGAGAGGAGAAATGGCACGAGATGGGCACAGGATATGACAGACAACTTTAGCATGAGGGTACATGCGAGGGTACAGGAGAGGATGCACGAGAGAGGAAAAATGGCAAGAGATCCAGACACTTTTCCAGGTTCTGCAAAGTACCCTCTACAAGATGACAAGTGGAGATAATCATAGTACACAGGAGACCCACATTATACAGGCAGCTTTCAGTGTTCCATCATAAACAGTAGCGAAATAACAACTGGCACTCTGTAGAGAAAGTGTCTTTTCTTGCATGCAGTTATAGATGTTCAATAGAAAAGGTTTCCTTTTATGCGATAATTTATGGGCGTTCGGATTCTGTGGGGATAGTTTTGTCGGCTTCACGTGTACTTGTCTGGCTGTCGCTCTAGAACAGTGCTTCTAAAGCTGAGCTGGTGACTCACATTTAGGGTTGCTTAGGATCTATAAATATAGACGCCAAAAATACATGAGCGTTATAAGCAGCTACTGGGTGAGTGGGTAGTTGACTTCTATCTCAGTGAGAAGGCCATTTTTCATCCACAATAAAGCACAATATTCACATTATTGGTATTTTTCGGAGGTGAAATATCAATCTGAGCCTGTGTATATCGAGGCAGCGGCTCCGTGACAAGCTGCCTTCTGTCTGCCTCTGCCCTTTCTTAACCGCTCCAGCAACAGTGTTAATTGTACAGTCGACGCACATATAACTTCATCTTCATAAATAATAACAGTAATAAGTTACAGTGTTTAAATCCCTAAATACGTAACCTCCCTCGTTATTGTCCATTGACATTCTGAATTCTATTTCTTCTTCTTTCTTCCATCTCTCAAAGGAGGATTGGCCCTTAACAGAGCCAAGCACTGTGCAGATTTGTTCAGCCAGTCTCACACCAACCTTCCTTAGACGCCTCATATGTCATGCATGGTAGATAACAGTGTCACTTTTCTCTGCTTCCCTTGTGGGCTCCGACATTCTGCATATCAAAGTAAAGAAAGAACCCAATGGTTATATAGTAAGAAAGTTATATTTAACTCAAGGCATTGGAATAGCATTGTGCTTATTTCCAGTATGTGTAGATATCTGTTCATTAGTCGAAAACTGTAAACTAGTTAGACAAATTTGACGTAGACAGTCACAATTGTTTAGGCACGTTATGAGAAGAAATAAACTAGAGAACTCGGTGACCACTGGCAAGATTAAGGGGAAAAGAACAAGGGGAAGGCAGAGATGTACATATCACATGGAATGGTAGCCATAAGAACACGGAGCTGATCCACGACTCTGGTGATCGCGTGAGATGTCGAAACATGACCGCCCACGCATATCGGGATGACACGTAGTGATGATATTTCATTGGTAACAAGCCATGAGCCATGTTTAGGGTCGCCCTCCTAGAAGCTGGGAACCGCTTTTCTAGAGCCATTGACCTTCCCATCCAAAAATCTGGCCCTTTTAAGATAAGTCTGCTAGTGCAGACAACATCGTAAACTAGGGGGTCGAGCGTTGTGGGTTATTGATTTCGTGCAGAAAGCTCTAGCGGATTTGTCTGACTTGAGATGTCCGTGTTGGTTTCAAAGACTTTTAACTTCAATATTCTCGTTTGGGCTGTTAGTCTGCGGTTGCGATTGGTAGGAGGAAATTGAGATATTGTGTACACTTATGTGGTCTATCGGATACAAAATGCAACAACCGCATTACTTTATCGATCACAACGAATACGTGCTCAGAAATGTGATTCTTTGATGCACATAAAATACCTAAATTCAGTTCACACTGTTTGACATCAACTCTGAGAATATTCTCGCTGGTAGATGATCCCCATACCTGCTTAATGTGTACATTGAACACACCATAAGGAATGTCAGAGAAAATATTGACAAAGAACAGCAAGATACCTTCGGAGGAATAGAGATACCCAAGCTGCCATATGCTGACAACACATTACCAACCATAATTTGAATTGGCAACCCAATAAAGTATGTACCAGGGTGAAGAGAAAAACAAAATGTATATCTAAATGCATCATTTTCTAATACTTGTTTTATAATATTTAAGTTCACAAGCCCCAGTTTTCTCCTTCAGTGATAATAAAATGGTCGACGATCGACCTCCGTATATTGCAGCTTGTTGCCGTATTTATCGCCTGCTGCCGTATATTGCAGCATGTTGCCGTATTTATCGCATGTTGCCGTATGTTGCGGCATGTTGCCGTATTTATCGCATGTTGCCGTATGTTGCGACATGCCCGCTAATGTTCAACTTGTCTGCCGGTGTTGTTGTTGTGCCACAGAATACCGTTTAACCTCTCCATCGCTAGGGTCAGTCTCTTTCTGACTTCTCTTGGAGCAGTTCCTTCTGTTGTTAATTATGGAGTTAGTATTTACAGTTTATGGCATTTTCAATTTTGTTCAATGTTGCTTGTAATTGTTTCGTTGTCATGTAGTTTTGTCGATGGACATTATCTGTGTAATATATTAAAAGTATTCAGCAAGAGGTTTTGATTTTCACTGTAGTTTTAAACAGACATAATTAACTGTTCTAACCACGCAGCTCTGTTGAGAATAGGGTCGGTCTTATCATCTCACTGTCTGAGGTAAGCAATCGGATGGCCCCCTGAGTGGATCAAAAATGTTAGAGATGCCATCGTTCTCTCATTTCTCATTATGTTTCCGGTGTACATGTTGAACAGATGTGGAGATGGGGTGGAACCGTCTCTTACCTTTCCTTGTACCTTAAACCACTTTGGAATTTCACCTACAGCGCCGGATGCTGGAGATAAGTTGGAGATAAACGTCTTGTCTCTCATGATATTTCACTGTTTGCTGTGTTGAACTCAGTCCTTACTGTAGTCTATGAAACAAGTTTGAAGATGTGCATTGTACTCTACAGTTTTCAACGATCTCGTAGTACTAAAGATATGATCCCCCGTATTGCAGCCCTACATGTACTTGCAGCTGATTTTGTAACGTCCTTTCTGTTAATTGTATGATGGTTTCATGTACTTGCGATATGAGATAGGAATAAAAGTTAGTTCCCATAGCAGATACTGCCTTTGCGGGATGAAGTTTTTTCTTTTTTTTTCATATCCTTTTTTTTCTTTATATCCTTTTTACAGGACATCTCTGTCAACATCAGCATTTTATGCTGTTGTTGATGTCTTGGCAAGTTTTATGTTCCGTAGCTTGCCATTGCGTTCTGAACGAACGGCTTCCATACAAACTCGTTAAAACACAACGCAACGCGATCTGCTGCCAAATCGTTGCCGCTGTGTTTCGAACGCGGGTAAGCGGACTTACGAATCGCTTCAGTAAGGCCTTTGCCACGGAGCGCGCCGTAAAGTGTTAGACGTTCATATTATTTAGCTCACACCATATGAGGTGGGGTGGACAGTAAAGTGTTAGATGTTCATATTATTTAGCTCACACCATATCAGGTGGGGTGGACAGTAAAGTGTTAGATGTTCATATTATTTAGCTCACACCATATCAGGTGGGGTGGACAGTAAAGTGTTAGACGTTCATATTATTTAGCTCACACCATATGAGGTGGGGTGGACAGTAAAGTGTTAGATGTTCATATTATTTAGCTCACACCATATCAGGTGGGGTGGACAGTAAAGTGTTAGACGTTCATATTATTTAGCTCACACCATATCAGGTGGGGTGGACAGTAAAGTGTTAGATGTTCATATTATTTAGCTCACACCATATCAAGTGGGGTGAACAGTAAAGTGTTAGATGTTCATATTATTTAGCTCACACCATATGAGGTGGGGTGGACAGTAAAGTGTTAGATGTTCATATTATTTAGCTCACACCATATCAGGTGGGGTGGACATTAAAGTGTTAGACGTTCATATTATTTAGCTCACACCATATGAGGTGGGGTGGACAGTAAAGTGTTAGACGTTCATATTATTTAACTCACACCATATGAGGTGGGGTGGACAGTAAAGTGTTAGATGTTCATATTATTTAGCTCACACCATATCAGGTGGGGTGGACAGTAAAGTGTTAGACGTTCATATTATTTAACTCACACCATATGAGGTGGGGTGGACAGTAAAGTGTTAGATGTTCATATTATTTAGCTCACACCATATGAGGTGGGGTGGACAGTAAAGTGTTAGACGTTCATATTATTTAGCTCACACCATATGAGGTGGGGTGGACAGTAAAGTGTTAGACGTTCATATTATTTAACTCACACCATATGAGGTGGGGTGGACAGTAAAGTGTTAGATGTTCATATTATTTAGCTCACACCATATCAGGTGGGGTGGACAGTAAAGTGTTAGATGTTCATATTATTTAGCTCACACCATATCAGGTGGGGTGGACAGTAAAGTGTTAGACGTTCATATTATTTAACTCACACCATATCAGGTGGGGTGGACAGTAAAGTGTTAGACGTTCATATTATTTAGCTCACACCATATGAGGTGGGGTGGACAGTAAAGTGTTAGATGTTCATATTATTTAGCTCACACCATATGAGGTGGGGTGGACAGTAAAGTGTTAGATGTTCATATTATTTAGCTCACACCATATCAGGTGGGGTGGACAGTAAAGTGTTAGATGTTCATATTATTTAGCTCACACCATATCAGGTGGGGTGGACAGTAAAGTGTTAGATGTTCATATTATTTAACTCACACCATATCAGGTGGGGTGGACAGTAAAGTGTTAGACGTTCATATTATTTAACTCACACCATTTGAGGTGGGGTGGACAGTAAAGTGTTAGATGTTCATATTATTTAGCTCACACCATATCAGGTGGGGTGGACAGTAAAGTGTTAGATGTTCATATTATTTAGCTCACACCATATGAGGTGGGGTGGACAGTAAAGTGTTAGATGTTCATATTATTTAGCTCACACCATATCAGGTGGGGTGGACAGTAAAGTGTTAGATGTTCATATTATTTAGCTCACACCATATCAGGTGGGGTGGACAGTAAAGTGTTAGACGTTCATATTATTTAGCTCACACCATATCAGGTGGGGTGGACAGTAAAGTGTTAGATGTTCATATTATTTAGCTCACACCATATGAGGTGGGGTGGACAGTAAAGTGTTAGATGTTCATATTATTTAGCTCACACCATATCAGGTGGGGTGGACAGTAAAGTGTTAGACGTTCATATTATTTAGCTCACACCATATCAGGTGGGGTGGACAGTAAAGTGTTAGACGTTCATATTATTTAGCTCACACTATATGAGGTGGGGTGGACAGTAAAGTGTTAGATGTTCATATTATTTAGCTCACACCATATCAGGTGGGGTGGACAGTAAAGTGTTAGACGTTCATATTATTTAACTCACACCATATGAGGTGGGGTGGACAGTAAAGTGTTAGATGTTCATATTATTTAGCTCACACCATATCAGGTGGGGTGGACAGTAAAGTGTTAGACGTTCATATTATTTAGCTCACACCATATGAGGTGGGGTGGACAGTAAAGTGTTAGACGTTCATATTATTTAACTCACACCATATGAGGTGGGGTGGACAGTAAAGTGTTAGATGTTCATATTATTTAGCTCACACCATATCAGGTGGGGTGGACAGTAAAGTGTTAGATGTTCATATTATTTAGCTCACACCATATCAGGTGGGATGGGCAGTTTCCTTCTTCACTGCCTTTACTTCCTATACATTTCCAAGAACATTCTGAAAATTGTTTTTCACCCACTTGTATGAGACTAGGTCGATCCCACAGCCACCCTAGTTGGACAATAATCATTCCTCTGCTGAGGATTGACCCCGGACACCGTCATGGCAGACAACCACACTATCCAACACGCTATAGCGGCTCCGACAGATAGAGCAATCACAAGAACAACTCGAAAGCTATGTGTACCAATCAGCAGAAAGTAGTGAGAACTAGAGCTGCTTCTGTCAGTAGTCAAACAATGTAAGCTGTGGGTCTCTAAGAAAATAGAAAACTAGGACAACTACAGTTACACTGCCCGTATACTGTCAATCCGTACGACGTTTCGTCTGATAGAGCAAGACAATGGTGTTTGAATGATTGTCTCACCAGACACTATTCTAGTTAGTTAGTTAGTCAGTTAGTTAGTCGACAGATCATCCTCATTGCACATCGAACCATTCAGTCCATAAGTGCTCGGATCCCCTCATCAGCAAATCCCACAGCGTGTAGCGGCTAACGACACCGGTTCTGTGTTGGTTTATCAATCTTCTTTGGCTTCCTGCGTAGTGTTCTTGTTTGGCCACCCCTCTTTTAATTTGCTGTTCTCGCAGTCTGGCCATGGTTGTAGATTCATCACTTTGTTCTCGCAAAAGTCTTACTTCTCATAGAGCATTCAGAATGTCAGCCTGGTCCATGGCGCGTCCGCCCTCCACAGTAGCCTCACCTGCGAGCTTGTCAGCCCGCTCATTTCCTTGTACTTCCGCATGCCCTGGCACGAAGATGAAGATAATCTTTGCCAGCCGAGACCGCTCCAGAGACAGCAACCATTCTCTTCGGACCCACCCCATCTCTATCCTCCTGAGCATGCCCATTGAATCGCTAAGGAAACATGCCTTAGCGAATGTCTGTGTCTCGAGTCATGTTATTGCTTTACTTACTGCCACGACTTCCATAGTCAAGCTACTTGTGGTCTCAGCAAAAGTACCAGAGTCCTCCTTCACAATTCTCCTTCCGGCCTGAGCCGTAAAGGCCCATGAGCTTCTCACATGTCGGACGACCGACCCATCTGTGTAAATGACAGCATCACCGTCTAGCGAATTCTCGAAAATAAACGCTTGTACTTCCGCCTCCACAGCAACCGGATTTTCTTGTCTGCATTTTCTGTCTAGTTGGATGCAAACAGAACAGGACGTACAGAAATCTGTTGGCACTTGTAACCACTCCTCGCCAGGTTCTAAGTCCTCAAGTGAACACACCTGATGAAGAATGTCTTCGGCTTGACCCATCCACGTTCGTCCTCTTTTTAACCTGCTGCTCTTCACCTTCATAATGTCACTATGCAGTGGATGTTGTGTGTTTGCGTTAACTATGCGTGCTCTGCAAATTTGTACTCTGTCTTCAATGGTTGGAAAATCAAGAAGGTAGCGCATCTCCCTGCATGTTGTGTCTCTTGTACACCCAAGAATAATGCGCGTAGCTTTATTCTGTATCATTTCCATCCTTTCTATCTGCTTACGGCTGAGAGTCAGGATTGCCATTGCATACTGAAAAACAGAAAGGACCAGATCCTCGTATAGAAGACATAGATGGCGCTGCTCAGTTTGCTGCCGCCATTACCCGCATCGCAGCCAAACCCCGCTTGGCCTTTGTTATCACCTGGTCTATGTGCTCATTATAAGCAAGGCTTCGATCAAAACTTATGCCTGCGTTCTATCCACCGTCTCTGAACACAGATTAACAGTTGCTGTTGGAGTGTTGACAATATGATTATTCAACGAGAACCATGTCACTGTTGCCTTTGTTGGGTTGACCATTGCCCCAGCTTCAACACACCAAGTACTTATGCGATTGAGTTTGGTTTGTAGTTCCACAGCAACCTGATTCCTATCCTTCCCCTGACGATACACTAAAACATCGTCGGCATATGACAGTGTCCTCCCCGGTCCATTGATCTGCTCGCTGGTGATTCTCACAGTGTAGGTGTTGAACAGTACCGGAGATAATGGTGATCCCTATGGTAGGCCGTGATATATTGTTGTTAGTTCCGAAGTCCAACTGCCACATCTAAAAACTACTTTCCGTTTGAAGAGGGCTGCAGCGATTAAACTAAGGAGGAATGGACTTATATTGCGTTCAAGAAGCTGAAACATTAAAAAATCAAATAGTACTCTATTGTACACGTCCTCAAGATCAATCGCTGCAGCAAAGGTTTCAATGCCTGAGTGGAAAGCTTCATAGACATCATGGGCAAAAGCTGCTGCATTCGTCCAGGTTTCTCTTTTTGGACGGTACCCACGCAGGGTAGGTGGGAAAACACCTTGCCTCTCTAGCTGGCTTGATATTTTTCTGGCAATTAACTTCTCCAGCAGCTTGCCTATTGTATTCTGCATGGTTATAACTCGATATCCCTGAATTTATTTGTGTGTGGTCTTTGCCAGGCTTCGGCAAGGGAATCAGATAGCTGTGTAACCACTCCTTCTTGATGCTAGCACTCCTTATACTGTTGTTGTACGTGTCTGCTAATTTCGCTAGCTCGTTGTCAGTACACCTATTGATGTCGTCATATCTTATGCCATCTGGCCATGGAGCGCTGTTTTTTGATCGTCGAAGAACAGCCTTGATTTCTCTCACTGTCACTGTGTCTTCATCCGAAATGTTCTCGGCCTTGCACCTGCCCGGGGTGACCTCCTTGGAAAGATTTCGGCCTCCCATGTCTGTCTGGTTGCTATGCTCTAGATAGCGTTCAAAGAGGGCTTTTCCCTTGTCCTCGTCAGTCCTCTGCCAGATGTGGTCAGCACCTTGGAGGTCAGAAATGCTCTTATTCTTGTGGTAGACGCTACTCTTTTGTTCTTTAACCCGTTTCTATATATTCCGTTCGGTGACTAAAAGATCAGATTCTACATGTATGGACAGATTATGTGAAAACTATGTATGATGATAACAGAGAGGAACAGTATGATATTAGATTTAATAATGAAGGACCGCCAATTTTGAAGATGAAGGTTTGAAATGTTCTTAAGCATATGAAAGCTGGCAAGGCCCTCGGTGCAGATAACATCACAACAGAAATGATTAAAGCTTTAGAAGAATATGGAATAGATCAAGTCACCAGACTGCTGAACACATTATATGATACTGGAGATATACATTCTGAATTATGTAACTCTGTATTTATTGCAATCCCAAAGAAATCAGGAGCCTTGGAATGTGATCAACATAGAACAATTAGTATAATGAGTCACATCACAAAGATTTTGCTACGAATTATCATGCAAAGAGTGAGGAAGAAAATACAACATGAAATATGGGAAGAACAGTGTGGGTTTGTAGAAGGAAAGGGTACAGTAAATGCTGTGTATATGCTGCGATCAGTTATTGAACGTGCTATAGAAGTAAACAAGTATATACATCTTTGCTTTATTGACTACACAAAGGCTTTCGATAGAGTTAGACATGTTAACATGGTGGATATGCTTGCAGATCTACAAATTGATGGGAAAGACATTAGACTTATAAAATAAACATATATTGGAAACAACAAGCTGCCATAAGGATTGATAATGAAGTGGGACAATATCAACCCATTAAGAGAGGTGTTAGGCAGGGATGTGTAATGTCTCCAGATCTTTTTTCCCTATACAGTGAAACTATTTTCAGAAATGCAGAAGATATGAATGGAATCAGCATTGGAGGACGAAACATCAATAACATTAGATATGCAGATGATACAGTATTGATTGCAGACAATGAGCAGGATCTGCAACAATTAGTAGATGCGATTGTTGTACACGGTGAGCAACTGGGGTTAGAATTAAATTGTGAAAAGACACAGATTATGACCGCCACTAGGAAGAACGAAATACCACAATGTAATATACCAGTAAATGGGAATATTCTTCAACAAGTGAATCGGTACAATTATCTCGGAACAGTCATAACATCTGATTGGAGATGCCTTGAAGAGATTAGAAAAAGAATCGCCATGGCGAAAGTAGCCTTTAGCAAGATGAAAAACATTCTGACCAATAAAAAGATGTCAATTGAAACGAGGAAAAGAGTGTTGAGGGAATACATAGAGCCTGTTCTTTTGTATGGACGTGAAACTTGGACAATGAGCAGTCAAGCTGAAAAACATCTGACGGCTGCATAAATGTGGTTTCTGAGGAAAATGCAAAGAATACTATGGACAGACAGAAAAGCCAATGACCAAGTACTACAGGAGACAAATGAAAATCGTAAACTGATTAGAGAAATTAGACGTAGACAGTCAAAATTGTTTGGATATGTTATGAGAAGAAATGGATTAGGGAACTTGGTGACAACTGGCAAGATCGAAGGGAACAGACCATGAGGAAGACCGAGAGGAAAATACCTGGATGGCATGGCCACATGGCATGGACGAGACAGGAATACTGAGTTGATTCTCGACTCTGGTGATCGAGTGAAATGGCGAGTTATGACCGCCCCCGCTTTCCGGAATGGCACATGATTGATTGATTGATTGATTGACTGAAAGTAATTGTTATTATACGTCTTCGAGAATGGTACACACGCAGTGCATAGTTGTTGTGAGAAAAACTGCATCATCGCGTAAAACTGCCCTGAACGATCGCGGATACACGCCTACACGGTCAATACATGCTACTGTCAATAGAACTGCAGGTAGTTACATCGCATTTCATGATAACCACCATGAAGCAAACTAAATTCCCACTGGCAAATCCTGTTCTATCTATACTGTTGAGGTTTAAACTATAGAGCAAGCTGTACACATGATTTATGAGACTAGCCCTGACCACGCAGTCATCTTTACTGGTGCAGTATTTGCGCTACAATCTCTCTGAGGTGATAATCTCCCGCAACTGCACATGCATAGTGAAAGGTTGCTGTCACAAAGCGAAACATTCTGCAGTGAGCAACAACCTGTGTGATGTAGCCGGGAAAACACTTTCAGATAAACGTGCAAACAAGGGAGTGTAATGTGAGCAAGAAGACATAGAATAGCCTTACAAGCTATCTGAAGACTACAGAATTAACCAAACGAAGACTTCTACACTCTGGACCGGATGAGGCAGGTCACCACTGTTTGTCTCAGGACATGGCACAACAGACTAACTAAAGACATTCATAGGCTTCGTCTGTGTACTTTTCTACTGTGCACACGTGTACTTGGCACACAAATCGCTGGACATGTTCAGTAAGTTTATCATCTGCAAGGCGAGTTCTGAAAAATTTATTGGTCCACTGAATCAATACTAAACTCTCAGCTGAATGAATGGAACCAGAGAAGAGTTTCTATAGACTATCGTGCTCATCATGAGAATTCATTAGGCTAGATGCGATCGGTAAACGTAGAAGAAGGCGATGACGATAAAGAAGGTAGCGGAAGACATAGCAGAATAAAATAAGAAAAAGAATTTAATAAAAAAATAAGAAGAGCAGTAACACGCAGAATAGCAAGAAGAGAAAGAAGAAGAAGAAGAACAAGAACAAGAACAAGAATAGAAAGAAGCGGGAAAGCAAGAAGAATCAGAAGCACAGGAAGAAGAAAACTGAGGAGGAGGAGAAGAAGAGAAGAGGAAGAAGAAGAGGAAGAAGAAGAAGAAGAAGAAGAAGAAGAAGAAGAAGAAGAAGAAGAAGAAGAAGAAGAAGAAGAAGATACTGACACTAAAAGTGGGTGCCCCTTGGCAAATACTACGGTAGGGTAGGCACACAGAGATGATTTGATTCGTTACTTTCTCGCTATCTTCCCTCTCCAGACATTTCCCAGAAAAGTCTGACATGATCGAGATACCAGTATATGGGGTTGGGCGGAACTCACAGCATGCTGGTCGACAAAAAAACAAACAAAATAAAACAAAACAAAACAAACCGGATCATGCCACTGCTTATTGAAACCTGACAACTGTCTAAGTCAGTCAGGGCACTAATAAATACGCCACTGCCACACTTACTGACAACATCATTATCTATTAATATATAATAATACTCGTAAATCAAATGCGATAGGTTGAGATTTATAGAGACAAAACTGTGACGTGCTAAACAAACGCTACCCGATAATTGCTACGTTTTCCCCTTCAGAAGGAAACAACTGCTGCTCACTGTGAGTCTATTTTAAGGTCATCCAAGTGCATCGGTATTAAACCGGCAACTGCTGACACGGCAATATTTCAGGCGAGTACACACGTCCTCTGCAGCTATGCATACGTCAGAAAGCACGTGATGTAGACTGATACACAAAATGCTATACTATTGCGGTAGAGACCAGCATTGTAGGGATCGATGTTGTTGCTATGAAGTATTTCCGACTGATCGCTTCGAGTTGTCTTTGAGTTTTCAGTAAATGTGTGAACTGACAGTGGCTATCTACCAAACTTTGAGACTTGTGTTTCTGCCTGTCATTGTTAACTTCATATGAAACACAATGTTGGCTAGTGCATTCACCACAATAATCCAGATAATAAATTCAGATACGCACACAACCAGGTGTAATTACTGCGACCGATTAATTGTTAACAGGAATAGGGTGATGTTTTCTTCCACACCTGCATTCAACAGAGATTATATTATACATTATCTCATCTCATCTCATCATGTTCCTCGTGTACCTTGCGGTGTCGAGGTGAAGCATAAACATCGTGAGAGTGCCCGATTATGGGCTTCATGTATCGATATTCCCATGGACTCAGCTATTCCCTCTGTCCAACGTTTACGTGGTCGGCCTCTTCCTCTGATTACATCTGGTCTGTACATCATTGCTTGTTGTTGTATGTTATTGACTGGTAAACTAATTGCATGGCCAAACAATTTGACTTGCTGCTTTCTAATAAAATCTAATGCTGCTTAAACCCTCACTTTAGTCCTGATTTCTTCATTTCTGATCTTATCTCTTCTTGATACGTTGAGTATTCTTCTCAGGAACCTCATTTCTGTTGTGATTTTTCTTTTCTCTTTTTCTGTCATTGTCCAGGTTTGGCATTGGTAGCTTAGAGTTGGTAGGAAGATTGTGTTGTAAAGTGTCTTCTTAGTAGTTATTGATACATATTTGTTCTTTAGTGCCATTTGTCCAATGAGTTGATTTGCCTTATTGCACCTATTTTCGATCTCGTCTTCTGATCTGCCATTTGATGATATTATACTTCCTAGGTACTTGAAACTCTTTACTTGTTTCAAGGGATGTTCGTTTAGGTGAATTGTTGTTTGTTCTTCTTTAGTTATAGTCATTACCTTTGTTTTGTTTGTGCTAATTTTCATGTTATGTTCCCTACACATTTCGTTTAGACTATTCACGTGATCTTGTAATTCGGCTTCTGATTTTGATATTAGTGCTTGGTCTTCCGCAAACAGGAGTTCTCTAATGATTAGATTTGCAGATAGTTCTTCTTCTGTGTTCTCGTCATGCGGTATTCTTGCTGTCTCTGCTTGGCTGGTTTCTTTACATATGTTGTCTATATATGTTATGAACAAGAGAGGGGACAGGGCACAACCTTATCGTACTCCAGATCTTATGGTGAAGGGTTCTGAGTGTCCTCCAGTTGCTCTCACTATGCATTAACTGTTGTTGTATAAACTTCTGCATAGGTTTTTTAGATGTGTACTCAGTCCATATTGTTTAAGGATTTCCCACAGCTTGTTTTTATCTACTCTATCGAATGACTTTTCTTGGTCGACAAAGGCTAAGTAGAGTGTTTCATTGAATTCGATTGATTTTTCTATAAGTTGTCTAAGAGCAAAAATGGCATCTGTGTATCCTTTGTTTTTCCTAAATCCAAGTTGTGTTTCGCTTAGCTGGGGTTCTAAAGTAGTTCGTAATCTTTTTTCTGCTTACCGTTGTGAAACTTGAGACTATAACCAACAACTATTTGTCAGGTGCCCTCAAAAATCCACCCACCACCTGCCTTCCGTGGTTTCTTGTGAAAAACAGTCCTAACACGGTTACGAAAAACAGCCCATCCTTCTCAGAAAAACACAAAACAGCGCCCCTCTGTGAAACAAAAAACATCGTTATGCTGTCGCCATTTTACCGGATAATGTGAAGTAAAACCGAGAATAGAGAAATGTTTCGATCGTAGCTCCGTCGAACTAAAAATACAGACAATGTATTGTGAGAAATAATTGTCTGATAAATTAGTGCACTCACCGTGTGCACAATGAGATATTCAGAAGGCTGCACACATGAGCACTAATGGCCGTAGGCTTCGTTTGTATTGCAGCATTACAGCCACAATCACTGGGGTAAAAGTGCGTACTATAGCAAAAAACACAGCGCTTACCCAGAGGCTAGAGGAATGGCAAGTCTTCTTCCATATTTGTGCGCCCCGTATATGACTGTCATTGACTTGGATTCCCAGGTCGTCCTACTTAAACAGAGTTTAAAGGTCGTTGCATATCATTTACAGGACGTCGCAGTCAACCCCAGCATTGTTTGGCTGTTTGTGATGTCTTGGCATGTTTACGTTCAGTAGCTTTCTGAACGAGTAAGTAAGAGAGAAATAGTTACACACGTCAAGAGACGTATTTGGAGTATGGTGCTTGTTTTATAATTGATAGAGCAATCAGCACTCCCGAGGTCAGCGTGGCAGAAAGGTTAAAAACGCTCGCTCTTAAACTTCTTGTGCTCTGATGTCAGTGTGGTGGGTCCACTCCATACGCCGGCAAGGTGGACTTAAAGGTTGACGTCTCGTTCAGAAAGCAATGGCAAACTAATGAACGCAACATTGCCTAGAAATTTAACCTGGTGCTGATCCAACGTCCTACACATGACATGCGACATTATACATGGACACTCCAGGGCTGATGTGCTGATCCAACGTCCTACACATGACATGCAACATTATACATGGACACTCCAGGGCTGATGTGCTGATCCAACGTCCTACACATGACATGCAACATTATACATGGACACTCCAGGGCTGATGTGCTGATCCAACGTCCTACACATGACATGCGACATTATACATGGACACTCCAGGGCTGATGTGCTGATCCAACGTCCTACACATGACATGCAACATTATACATGGACACTCCAGGGCTGATGTGCTGATCCAACGTCCTACACATGACATGCAACATTATACATGGACACTCCAGGGCTGATGTGCTGATCCAACGTCCTACACATGACATGCGACATTATACATGGACACTCCAGGGCTGATGTGCTGATCCAACGTCCTACACATGACATGCGACATTATACATGGGCACTCCAGGGCTGATGTGCTGACCCAACGTCCTACACACGACATGCGACATTATACATGGGCACTCCAGGACTGATGTGCTGACCCAACGTCCTACACATGACATGCGACATTATACATGGACACTCCAGGACTGATGTGCTGATCCAACGTCCTACACATGACATGCGACATTATACATGGACACTCCAGGACTGATGTGCTCTACATCACTGGCACCACCTTCACTTGCCGTGACATGTGCTGGTACCCAATGTAGGCTGGGTCGACCTGGCAGTCCTGGTCAGTTTTACAAAATGCGCCGATGTAGATTCGAACTCACGACCACCAGGTTGGGAGGTAGGCGTCTAGCCACTTGGCTGACATGGTTCCCTCAGTCTAAGCTATGTAGCAGGAAATATCTAACCAAGTAAAGACAGCCGACTTGATATTGACCATACAGTGCCGATTGGTCAGTGCAATATGGGGTGTCCTTGACACACTACATTGGTACAGTTTCCGCCTCGATTCAGAAATGGCCGCACGGGACCTTAAGTGTGTTACTGTTACTGTCATCACATGTGCGGGGTTCTCCATCTAGTCAGGCTGATCTATGCGGTAGCCGACTGAAATGTTTCAGTGTGGGAATGTGTGTATATCGTACTCGCCTCCCACTGAATGTCGTATACACACCATGTCAGGAGTACAGAACTCCAGAATGACCGAAAGAGCACTGTCTCTCTCTGTCTGTCTGTCTCTCTCTCTCTGTCTCTCCCACTCTCTTCTCTCTCTCATTCTCTATGTCTCTCTCATTCTCTATGTCTCTCTCATTCTCTATGTCTCTCTCATTCTCTATGTCTCTCTCATTCTCTATGTATGTCTGTCTGTCTCTCTCTCTCTTTCTCTGTCTGTCTCTGTCTGTCTCTCTCTCTCTGCCGCTCTTTCTCTCTCTCTTTCTCACGCGCACGAACACACACACACACACACACACACACACACACACACACACACACACACTCATTAACCGAGTTCTTTACAGGACGTTGCAATTAACTCCAGTTATTATTGGCAGCGTGTGATCTTCTAGACAATATTGCGTACAGTAGTTTGCCATTGCTTCCTGAACGAGAAGTGGACATTTCCGTCCAAATGACCGTCGTGTAGAACGAAACCACAACGCCAGCGCCAGGAGAGAAAGTTTAAGCGTGTTAACCCACTCAGTCACGCCCAGCTCTAAACGGAAATATAACCTTGAAAGCGTTGCATTTCCTTCTGCGGAATATTAAATGTTTCCCTTGGCGAGCTAATTGAAGTGGCCTTTTGTTTGTAACCGAACTGCTTGCAGCTGTAAGTGATTAGTGGAATTCTGCAGTTAATGGCTCTGGAATTGTGGAGCCAGTGTTTCAGTACAGGAGTACAGCAATGTGAACACAGGACAGGAGTGGATCTAGACAGAAATACCTCGGTTGTATAGACACAGTACTTAGCCGTACCTGCATGCTGTTGCCGTGGGGTTATCTGACTGCATGCTGTTGCCGTGGGGTTATCTGACTGCATGCTGTTGCCGTGGGGTTATCTGACTGCATGCTGTTGCCGTGGGGTTATCTGACTGCATGCTGTCGTCTTCGTTGACTTCAACGTCATCTTCGTCGTCACTTCTTCTTCTTCTTCTTCTTCTTCTTCTTCTTCTTCTTCTTCTTCTTCTTCTTCTTCTTCTTCTTCTTCTTCTTCTTCTGCTGCTGCTGCTGCTGCTTCTGCTGCTACTGCTCGTCTTTAAATGGAGAATAGGTATTCAGCCAAGTCAGGTGAAATCTCCGATCCCTGTAGTTCCTTCCATGACCTGCTCATTTCTGTGTCCTTAATTCTCTTCTCCGTGTGTTCTGGCTTTCTCACCACCACGTCATCATTCTCCTGGGAGGACATCTTGATTGGCTGGGTTGTTTGTCATTTCGTAATTGAATCGTTAATAATTGGTTGGAGTTAGCGCGCAAAGTTTTCTACGGGAATCGCTGGCCAACCTCATTCCCATCCCCACCCCACCTCCACCCGACCTCCACCCCGACGACTTGTACGATAAGTTATTGTTCTTTGCTTTCCTTATTGGTCCCGGTAATATCGGGCGGCCGCGCTCCCTGGTCTAGGGGTTACACGACTTTCTCCGTAATCCCGTATACTCTCGTGAGTAACGTGACGTTGCGCGAGAATCGGTAGCGGTTCTCTCCGCGTTGGTAACTTAGGGGTATGTGAGCCGGTCGTTCAGAAAGCAATGGCAAACTACTGAGCGTAATCTTGCTAAGAAATCAACTATCATCTGAAAGATGCTGATGTTGACAACGATGTTTTTTAAAGGATATACGAACCAAAAAAAAAAAAATATCTGGCGAATTGTATGCTGTAGTTTTGGTTGTCTGAGTTTATAATGTAGCTATGAACATGTGTGTGTGTTCATAATGTAGCTATGAACATGTCTGTGTTCATAATGTAGCTATGAAAGTGTCTGTGTTCATAATGTAGCTATGAACATGTGTTTATAATGTATGAAATGTCCTGTTTATTCATTCGTTCATTCAGTAGCATGTCCTTTGCAGAACCTCGCTCCCATAACAAATTTCCGAAAACCTTCTCGATCACAAGCAAGGCAAGTTGTCCCGCGTCTGATACACCCATATGGAGATCATCCGCCATATCCTACACTTATCTTCTCTTTGGCCGTCCTCTTCCTCTCTTTCCAGGCATATACCCTTCCATTATTGTTCTCTCCAAACTTTCATGACGTTTTAAGTGACCAAAATATTTCAATTTTCTTTGTTTTATCGTCTTTAATAGCCAACCCTCTTCAATATTTAGCCCTTGAAGTATGGATGCATTTGTTCTTTTCTTTACCCAAGATATTGTTAGATATTCTGTGTATATAATATATGAAATTGTCTGTGTTCATAATGTGGCTATGAAATTGTCTGTGTTCATAACGTGGCTATAAATGTGTGTTCATTATGTAGCTGTGAGAATAGGTGTCTTTCATGTGGTGCCACAATCGTTAGTTCCATATGCTGATTTGTCTGGGCATGTGTTGTTTATAAATGTGTTTTTTCTTAAACAACCCCCGTTTCCTTGACCCAGCATTTTGACTTCTAGTGCTCTCTTAGTAACCCTTCAGGTATCATGAACGAATACACTTTAGGCAACACAAATATACGCAACTTGTAGGCACTCAATAATTCGAACCCAAGACTTACACATATCTGCAGGGCGTGACCCGTGAGTCACCCGTCCGTCAAGACGTATGTCTACAAGCCAGGTCTTTCGTTCCTCTGGTTGACTTCTCTCCTGTCTTATGTGATTGCCATCCAGTCTAGAGTTGTATTGGATTAACTAGACTTTGTTCAATTATTCCTGGAAAGAAATGCGGAGAGACGGGTGGCTTTTCGCTTAATTTCAACATTTCGTGATTTATTTATTTATCACAATCGCCGTGATTGTACACTGGGTACAAACGTGTGTTCTATCTCTCGCACAGATGTCAGAGTGTAGGGATGCTGGCCATTAACACAGCGCTGTCATTTTAAATGCATCTATGGGCACAGCCGGTACTATGGCGAAAGGGTCTCTAACGCAATTCGCAATCCCCCATACCGCGTTCCAAACACAGCTGTAGTTAATTTAGAAGCAGACAGTCTTGCGCTGGTTTTAATACAATGGTATGAGTGCCGCTCGTTCTTAAAGCAATGACAAACAACTTGCCAAGAAATCATAAACAGCCACAAATTCCTGGAGTTGACTGCGACGTCCTGTAAATGGTAAGCAACTATGTGCACTTACGTTGCCCTGTCTATGCTCACACCCCAAGTGATGGCAAATGACACAAATCTTTGCTGGGTCGATTCGTAAATCTGATTCACTTTAACACTTATAAAACATAGACAACTTTGTAGAATATGCAAAAAGAAAGATTAGGGCAGATCCTTTACTCAACACATCAACAGCCAAACCCATTGACAACAAAAGGAAGCACCCAGCTTGGCGACAACAGCGTCTGCCAGAGATGATAGAAAACATTGCTGCTTGGAGAAAATATACGCGGAGAATGACTTAGAAAGAAGAGTGACAAACATAAACTACACAGAAAAAAAAACATTACCAAAGCAGCACCTGGACCCCTGCATATATAGACGGATCAGTAAAAAAAAACATTACCAAAGCAGCACCTGGACCCCTGCATATATAGACGGATCAGTAAAAAAAAAACAAAAAAAAACAAGAAACTGGAGATGGAGTTCTTCTTCTGAATCTACAAAATGGAGCAAAGAAGATAGTCAGTGGCAACTGGGAAGTTTCCAAGTTACTTCAGAGTAGAGACGGGGGGGGGGGGGGGGGGGGGGCTTTGACAAGTTTTACATAAATGTTGTTGACAAAGAAACAAATAATAACCCTCTTTACATACGCAACGTCAGCTGTTTGAATACAGCAGAACAAAGACAAATACCGAAATAGCAGATCTAACAGCAGCACTCCATGAACTATGACAGAAGTCTAAAAGGGTTGTAATAGAATGAACATACATTCCCAATTGTTGACGGACACTCGTACTTGGGAGAGGACACTAAAAGCTATATTAACCAATGGAAGACAGAAAAACGCAGGTATTGATGAGCACTCATAGATGACTATGAAGATGCAGCAGAAATTAGAGGATAACCTCACATTTCAACATACCTGGACTGGATGTGAAAAAGTCGACAGATTGGCAAAGGAAGTTGGAGTATTACATCAGCCTTGTATAGACAGTCTATCATGGTGCCATGCGAGTTATATAATAAAGCAACCAGAGAACACAGTGGAAATATAGCCTCCATGCCATCAGAAACAAATACACATTACGAACTCCACAGACAAAAACAAGCAACAGTCTTCAGACTCCTCGTAGGGCACAACTGAAATACCGCATATTTCAATAAACTAAAGATAGGAGTTACTGATGAATGTAACCGAGGAATTGATAAAATGGCAGACTCCTACAAATTCAGAATGGAGGAAACTATTTTGACCTACACTAGTTCCATGGAGATGTCAAAAGACTTACCTTGACCTTTGCTTCATTTTGACGTCTGAAGCTGTGGGGACAAGATGAAGATGGGGGAAGCAGAAATAGAAGAAGAAGAAGAAGAAGAAGAAGAAGAAGAAGAAGAAGAAGAAGAAGAAGAAGAAGAAGAAGAAGAAGAAGAAGAAGTGTTAGACGTGTACACCTCCCGGGTGGAACCAGCCTTGTAAACAAAGTTGTAGCATGTGTTCATAATCAGAGAAACGGCGTAAATGGGTGCTCCATAGGAGCAGCCTCGCCCGGTAGGGATAGTCATGCGCACCAGGTGACTCCAGACCGTCAACAGGCTACTAGGTGCAAAAGATTAATATCATTGAAAGTAGGAACTTGGAATGTTAGAACAATGAATGCAGATGGAAAGTTGGAGGACATCAAAAAAGAAATGGAGAGAGAGAAGATTAACATATTAGGAATATCGGAAACGAGATGGAGAGGAGCAGGGATAAGGACAGGAGAGGATTGTAAGATTATTTACTCGGGGGGAGAAGAACAGCAAAGAGGTGTAGCCATTATATTAGATAAGCAAACATCAAATTCTGTCAAAGGATATTGGGCTGTGTCAGACAGAGTTCTATTAGTAAAATTAAACGGAAGACCTTTTAAAATAAATGTAATTCAAGTATATGCCCCAACAAGTGAAAGCAGTGAAGAAAGTATAGAGGAATTTTATAATGACATAGAGTCTGCTTTGAAGAACTGTAAAAAATCAGAAATAAATATCATAATGGGTGATTTCAACGCAAAAATAGGAAAGCAAAGCGATGGATACAGTGTAGGCAACCATGGTTTGGGAGAGAGAAATGAAAGAGGTTACAGACTTGTAGAATGGGCAAAAGAACAAGAATTGGTTGTAGGAAACACCTGGTTTAAACAACATCCTAGAAGATTATGGACATGGAGGAGTCCAGACAGCAGGATTAAAAACCAGATAGATTACATCCTGATAAGCAAAAGGTTTCGAAATGCATTAACAGTTGTAAAAACAGTTCCAAATGCAGACTGTTACAGTGATCACAGATTAATTACTAGCACATTGAGGGTAAAGTTAAAGAAAGTCAAGTATACAGCAGGAAACCCTAAATATGACTTGTGCAAATTGAAAACTGACAAAGAAATACAAGATAATTTTAACATAGAAGTAAAGAACAAATTTGATTTATTGTCTGATCTAGAGATCCTATTTCAAGATGTAGATGATCAATGGGAAATGCTGAAGAATTCAATCAGTTGTGCAGCAGAAAAAACTATTCCAAAAGTAAAGAAAGTTGGCCGTAAGACATGGATGACTGAAGAAATTTTACAACTAATGGAAACAAGAAGACAGAACAAAAATAATCCTGCCAAATATGAAGAAATTCACAGAAAAGTCAGAACCTTATGTAAGGAGGCAAAAGAAACATGGCTTGAGAAAAATTGCAGAGAAATTGAAAAACAACACAACAGTAAAAATGCGAAACTAATGCACAAAAGAATTCAGGAGATTACTAATCAAAGAACACGTACATCAGCAGGCTGCCTAAAGACAAAAGATGGAAGAGTCATAATAGAAAAAGATCAGATTTTACATGTATGGTCAGATTACGTGAAAAACCTTTATGACGATAGCAGAGACGAACAATATATTGTTCAAAATAACAATGAAGGGCCAGCAATTTTGAAGACGGAGGTTCAGAATGCTCTTAATCATATGAAATCTGGCAAAACCCCCGGTCCAGACAGCGTCACAACAGAAATGATTAATGCTTTAGAAGAATATGGAATAGATAAAGTTACCAGTCTGCTTAATACAATATATGATACTGGAAATATACCACATGAGTTATGTAATTCTGTATTTATTGCAATCCCAAAGAAATCAGGAGCCTTGGAATGTGATCAACATCGAACAATTAGTATAATGAGTCACATCACGAAGATTTTGCTAAGAATTATCATGCAAAGAGTTAGGAGGAAAATACAACCTGAAATAGGAGAAGAACAATGTGGGTTTGTAGTAGGCAAGGGTACAGTAAATGCTGTGTATATACTGAGAACCGTAATCGAACGTTCTATAGAAGTAAACAAAGATCTACACCTTTGCTTCATTGACTACACAAAGGCTTTTGATAAAGTGAGACATGTCAACATGATAAGGATGCTTGAAGATCTACAAATTGATGGGAAAGACCTTAGACTTGTAAAAAACATATATTGGAAACAACAAGCTGCCATAAGAGTTGATAATGAAGTAAGCCAATATCAGCCTATTAAGAGAGGTGTGAGACAGGGATGTGTAATGTCTCCAGATCTGTTTTCCCTGTACAGTGAAAATATTTTCAGAAATATTGAAAATATGGAAGGAATCAACATTGGGGGACGATGCATCAATAACATTAGATATGCAGATGATACAGTCTTGATTGCAGACAATGAACAGGACCTGCAAAATTTAGTAGATGCGGTTGTTACACACAGTGAACAACAAGGGTTAGAATTAAATTGTAAAAAGACACAGATTATGGTCGTCACTAAGAAGAACGAAATACCACAGTGTAATATACAAGTAAATGGGAATATTCTTCAACAAGTGAATAGGTACAATTACCTCGGAACAGTAATAACATCTGATGGAAGATGCCTTGAAGAGATTAGAACAAGAATCGCCATGGCAAAAGTAGCCTTTAGCAAGATGAAAAACATACTGACCAATAAAAAGATGTCAATTGAAACGAGAAAAAGAGTGTTGAGATGCTACATAGAACCTGTACTTTTATATGGATGTGAAGCTTGGACAATGAGCAGCCAGGCTGAAAAACATCTGATGGCTGTAGAAATGTGGTTTCTGAGGAAAATGCAAAGAATACCATGGACAGCCAGAAAGACCAATGAACAAGTCCTTCAAGAAACAAATGAAGATCGTAAACTGATCAGAAACATTAGACGTAGACAGTCACAATTTTTTGGGCATGTTATGAGAAGAAATGATTTGGAGAACTTGGTGACAACTGGTAAGATGGAGGGGAACAGACCAAGGGGAAGACCTAGAAACAAGTATCTGGATGGCTTGGCCTTGTGGCATGGTCGAGACAGAAACACGGAACTGATCCACGACTCTGTTGATCGAGTGAGATGGCAGAACATGACCGCCCACGCTTACCGGCATGGCACATGATGGATGGAGCATGTGTTCAACATGTTCTTGAAATCATCAGGGAAGGAGAACACGGAAAGGTATGAAACTAATCATCCCCTTCATTATGCCATGACCTAGTATGTGTACAGACTGAAGGCATACATCCATTCGTCAACTATGCAAGATGTTGTAAGAGACTGCAATGACAGTAAT
Organism: Cepaea hortensis; assembly: GCA_963921405.1. Classification (NCBI taxonomy): domain Eukaryota; kingdom Metazoa; phylum Mollusca; class Gastropoda; order Stylommatophora; family Helicidae; genus Cepaea; species Cepaea hortensis. Next base: position 68,527,501 of record OY992883.1, on the reverse strand, counting down.
CCAGACAGTTGACATTACTCCCAGCGTCATACATCAACTATGCAAGATGTTTTAAGAGACTCCAATGACAGTAATCCAGACAGTTGAACAGTACTTTCAGGTCATACATCAGCTATGCAAGATGTTGTAAGAGACTGCAATGACAGTAATCCAGACAGTTGAACAGTACTTTCAGGTCATACATCAGCTATGCAAGATGTTGTAAGAGACTGCAATGACAGTAATCCAGACATTGATCAGTACTCTCAGTCTCGTTGTAACGAGTGTACTCGCCTGAGAAAGCACTGACCTTAGATTTAAATCCTGCAGGAAGCGACATTTTGTGGTGACCACGTGGTGTTAATATTGATTCAGTCCCATAAAGTGGATACCAGCGCATTTTTGGAGAGGTAGAGAGGCTGGCGTGATAGCAACTACACCGGCTCTCAATTGCCATTTGGTGTGGAAAAATATGGCCCTAGGAGCCTGTTCGCAATATGCCACGATAATCTCGAGTCGGTGTCCTGTGCCCTTTGCTATTGACTGGACCATAATTCTTGATGAAACCAATCATGCCGACGTCAACAATCGAACACAAACACAACATATGACGAAGGAGCTACACGGATGGACAAACACCCATCTTTATATAATCAACAATATATATAAAACACGGACAACATAAAGGAATCTGAAATGGAGTCCAATACAAGAAGTTGGTAACTTACGAAGGGGCTTCATATATATATATATATATATATATATATATATATATATATATATATATATATATATATATATATATATATACGTGTGTGTATGTGTGTGTGTGTGTGTGTGTGTGTGTGTGTTCTGAAAATAACAAGAACAAGTGTACAGTTTTTCGATGTAGTCACCACTGCATTCAATGTAAGTCCTCCAGTGCCGATAAAGTGCTTGGATTCCCGTAGAACAACATTCCCTTGGTGGCTTGTGTAACCACTCATGCACCACCTGCTGTCCTTCTTCATTGGACCGAAAAGTTTTGAAACTTCCTACTCCACTCATGCACTTGCTGGACTGACAGGCAGTCATCACCATATTGGACTTTCAATCGCCTATCAATTTCTGTGTTCACTTCTTTACTGATTTTTTAAAAAAAAGCGAATAACGGAACGCTCCCCCTCTATGTATGTCAAAAGTGGGGCTGCCATCTTTAAACCTCATTATGACGTCACAGTGTTCGTCTGCACCGTGTTGTTACAGTCTTAAGAAGGTTTTGATTGGAACCCCCCACTCTTAAAACTCTAAGTTTTATGTTTTATTACTGCACTCCGATCCAAGTACGTATTCCGTTTTAGTTCTCCGTATTGATTATTTCATGTGATTGTTTTTCCATCCATGAAGCTTCTCATTCATATTTTGTGTATTTACTCGACTCTCTTAACAGCTCGGTAGCTTAAGTCCCGGTTTTGGGTACCATTTCGAAGTCACCGCTGTTAAACTTCAACCCGACAACACGTAAGCACAAACTGATCTGGAGTAGACAGTAAGCGCCAATTTTGTAAATACCTTAAAATGATTATGTGGTGAATAAGCGGCTTTAGTCTCCCGCACCAACGACTGTTGATCTTCACGGAGAGGAGATTGTCTGCGAAAGGAACGCATGAATGTATCGTCAGAGCAGCACAGAAGAAGATAAGAAATTGATTTTCTTGCTTGATTTTACAAGTCAATGGAAGGGATGGCGTCTGGGAAACTCTAATATCGTTTCTTGACGTGGGTTATTTCTTTCACATCATGAGGATGAGGAAATTGAAACACTAGAGAGTGCCGAGTTCCAGAAGAGATAGTACGGTAGGCAGGACAAGCTGGTGGACGGTAGAGTTTCTGCCGTAGAGAAACAGAACGATCAGCAAGTTCTGTTTATTTTGTTGGCTCGAGGGAACCGCCGGTTCTCATGTTCCTGTCTCTTGGAGGAACTTTCGGGACGAAGAAATGCCGTGGCCAGCTTTGATCAGACTTTGATGTGGTAACGCCTTACGATTAACACATGTAGGGATAGCGATTTTCTTTCTTTCTTTCTTTCTTTCTTTCTTTCTTTCTTTCTTTCTTTCTTTCTTTCTTTCTTTCTTTTGTTCACTCGTTCGTTCGTTTGTTCGTTCGTTTTTTCTTTCTTTCTTTCTTTCTTTCTTTCTTTCTTTCTTTCTTTCTTTCTTTCTTTCTTTCTTTCTTTCTTTCTTTCTTTCTTTCTTTCTTTCTTTCTTTCTTTCGTTCTTTCTTTCTTTGGTCTATAGGCTACAACTGTGAGTGTAACATCACACGCACAGTTAGAAACACAGCAAGATTACAAGGCGCGATAATCGACTTCATTGCACTGGATGTCTATAGCTCAGACTGACTCCGCGGAGCATCTAAGACCTGCCGAAAGCGTCGCACAGAGCACGAACTCCGTAGCTACGGCCACGAGCCTCAGGCTACCCCTAGGGCTCTCCTAAAAAAAAAAAAAACTGCATTCGGCGACCGAATGACAGAGTCTGCAAACAAACACATGACCTTCTAAACTAGTGGTTCTCAAAGAATGTCATTCCTACCCTTTCGTATTTCCTCCCTATAAATTCCCCCCTCCCCCACCCTGCCTCTACATAGTTTACGTAAAAATGGAAGCTAACTTTATTAACACATACTAGAACAAGTTTAGACGTCTACATAAAACGTGATTTGTGGGTCTACTTACGTTATAAGACGAATATCAGAAGGGCGAGGAGTAAAGAACCGTAAACTATGGAGGGAAAAACAATATCAAGTAATCGGTTCTTGTATTAACGTGATCTTTAAATAATCTTCACCCCCGCCCCCCCCCCCCCCACCTTGGAAACCCTAAAATTCCCCACCGGTTGAGAACCACTGTTCTAAACGGTTTAACCACTTCGCCAAGGCGAACACCACAGAACCACTCCTCCCTGTTCACCTGTCACCACGCAGACAATATGCGAAATGCGCCTTAAGGCGTGTGTAGGGTCATTTACTTGCCTGTTTTCTCTTAATATTACATTGGCATTTCAACCGCTAGAGATGTTTGTCACAAACCAGTCGTCAGCAACAACAACTTTAGACAGAAAAACAAATGACAGAGGAGCGCGACAGATGACTCTCGGGAAGTGTCAGGGACTTCAATGAGACAGCCAAACCTTATAGAACAATTTAAATATGTAAATCAGGCACGGAAGTCCGCTTGATCTGTCGCAGGCGGAGATTAATGAGACACGCCAGACGCATGGAAATAAATTGGGGAAATAAAGAAACACGAGGACTTGAACAACAGAACGCTCACGCAGACACGGGGTTAAACACAGCAGAGTGAGATTACAGTAGACGTGCTGGCAGTGCAGATAGCACGCTGATTTACTGCTGCGGGTTCCTTTCTCAGTCGTGGTAGAATTCTGTATCCTCAACTATACATGATGGTACTGCCAGGTGCAAGAGCCTGACAATAGACAAGCAGTTAGGACTTCGATGTAAGGCCTTACACAATATGCAGAAATGTATGCAGTATTTCATGGAAACAATAACAAGCAAATATAGAAATCACAGTAAAGTTCGAGATAACAAGAACACTGATGGAAGAAATAAGTAAGCGACATGTCAAATATTTTTGCACATTAAAAGAAGAGGTACGTAACAATACAATTAGAAAGATAACAGCAACAGGGGAACACTATTCTGTCAGAGGTGTACAAACTGTCGTCTGTGAAGACGGCAAGTTGCCAGTGATTTTGATTTGGTGTACACGCAAAACATGAGACAGGATTTGGAGATCCATGGCAGTCTAAGTTCATTGTGAGACATCGCCTCGTTCATAAACAGAAAGATTGCCCGAGTATTCATGTTTGCAAAAGGGATACCTACGATTTCTCTGCGAAAGTAAAGGTGGCCAGGTAAAAGACGATAGTTTCAAATTTCTTCTACAAATTAGTCGCTAAGAACTTGGATACCAGTATCTTACATTGGGCACACAGCTATTAGTAGAACGACGGATCCGTGGCACAGAGTTTACGGACGTAATTCAGTATACCCGCTTTCGAAACACAGCTGCAGACGATTTGGCAGCAAGCCGTCTTGCGTTGGTTTTTTATGAAATGGTATGGTTGCCGGTCGTTCAGAAATCAATAGCAAACTACTGAACGTAAACTTGCCAAGAAATCTCAACAGCGAAAAATGCTGATGTTGACTGGGACTTCCTGTAAAGGATATGCAACTAACTTTTTTTTTATTAGTAGAACTAGGCCATGTATAGGATCCTGGAGCGCACGAGTCAAAAAGACATTCGTTGAGCAACAATGACACCACTACAATTTAATGATTTCGAAACGGATTAGTTGAAAGACGTCTGCGGCAATGGGATAAGCGGAAGGCGAATTCAGTTATTCTTTTTGAGAAGTCTGATTTCTCAATATTCGTTATGTCTCATACCAAGCATAATTTCCTAGAAGAAATAACTAAGTGCTGGCTTGTCTTATATCATTCCGAATTAAAATGATTTAAGTATTGTCTTGCAATTGTGACACAGATGGTGTTATTGTCTTGCAATTGTGACACAGATGGTGTTATTGTCGTTAATTTACCTGCTATAACTAATATTAAATGTAGATAAGTCATTCGCTACAAACACAACCCAGAGAGAGAGAGAGAGAGAGAGAGAGAGAGAGAAAGAGAGAGAGAGGGAGAGAGAGAGAGAGAGAGGGGGGAGAGAGAGAGGGAGAGAGAGAGAGAGAGGGAGAGAGAGGGAGAGAGAGATAGAGAGAGAGAGAGAGAGAGAGAGAGAGAGAGAGAGAGAGAGAGGGGGGATGGAGTGATAATGAAGTAAGGTAACCATCAAATTACTATATTCTGTGTATCAAGAACATGTCAAACGTGACAAATGGACATACTATGTATTGAGAGCGAGAAATGTATGTGCAAGTAACCCAGGTTTATATAATTTAATGTGATAATGCTGAGTCCAAGCATTAGCAATATGTATAGTCCCAAGCTGAGCATAGATGAATGATAAATAATGTGCATATTAAAAAGCTTATGAAGCATTATATTGTTCCACAGCTGCTGAAAGTACCACGTGGAAAAGAGCTTATAGAGCATTATGTTTCTCAACAGTCGTCGAAGGTGTTAGTGAGGTCCCAACACATAGCAACACTTAGTGACACTCAAGAGTAACAAAATACAGATATCCAACGAGGCTACTGAAGGAGAAGTGATCATTATCATACCGAGGAGACACACAAAAGATAAGTGCACAGCTTCATTCAAAAGCCAACCTAGAGGATTCTATCTACTGACGACATTGTCTAGCTCCGGTAAGATAACCTTATTAATGTGTGCGTATGTAATTTATAAGCATTGCATATATATAAGTAACGAGTCGTGTGATATGAGTTATGTATAATAGGTTCAAATCAGAGTGTATAACAACCATACAATAGCAGCGAATTCTGTTATTCTGTGACCTCAGCGTGTTGATCATTGCGTAGATGTTACATGCAAATAAGGAAAGCTAATTGAATTATGGGACAAATAAGGTATAAATCAGTTAGCGCAAACTCTGGCCCACTGACCGAGCGAGTGGTATTCCATTTGGAAACCTTTTTATATCCCTGGAATGGGGTCTATTGTGATTAACGATAGAAACGAGAAATTTTGAGTGAGAAGAAATCCCGTTATCCACCCTAGCAGGGAATTGTCAACCCCCCCACCCCCCCCCCCCCCGCCCCCTCGGTCTCCATACAGCCTAAAATCGTTGAAAATATATTGCAATTTTTCGTACCGGACCTGGCTGAATACCATCTTAAGTCAGAGACGACCTGTTGTGCTATTTTAGACCCACGTTATAACAAACCAATCTCTTCATTTGTAACCACTAGGTAATCTTTCTCTTGCAGATGTCTGTATCTGTGTATACTTTCTGCGTATTTGCGATGTTTCGTTTGCAAGAACTTGTGAATGAAAGACATTGATGAGTTGCCGCACTTCTATCGTCATCTGACACTTTAAAGCACTGTTGTGTTCATACCGCCTGTCTTTAGCGTTCAACCAATTTCCTTTGGGTATACAGGCTGACAACTGAATAGAGTAAACCCCATTCTGGCATGACTATAGTGATCTTATGTTCTACTTTATTGTCTTTTAAAATAACATTTCATTTGTGCTCTTTAATACAAGTCGGATGTTGTTTTGTAACAGGTTCTTCTGAAACTTGTGTATGTGACACTCCCAATCGCTGCTACTTAAGTTTGTTCTTATTTGTAATGGACTGCACAGCTGGCATGACATCATATGCTGCAGCACTCCATAGCGTCTTCAGTTGTCTAAAAGTCGCCGGTATGTTTTAAGGCCTCTTCAATACAGAAGATAAAGACAGAAGAGGCCTTTGGAAATAAAGGTGTCTCTACGAAAATAAATACCGGAGTCATAAAAACGCGTTCAGAATAAAGTATAACGCACTTACAAGCCAGGCAGCAAACTGGGGATATATTGTTAGGTCCACATATAGCTTCGACGAACGGTTCACGTTGTGTAACATTGACAGCAATACACTCCTCTCAGTCACATCGCCATAATACAGGTATCCATCCAGGGCGGGCTGTTCGAGAGAACATTGAACAATGACACCATCTGTCATCTAACTTGGGGCCAGTGCTCTATAAGACGAGTATACTAACTACAGTAGCATCACCAGCATACTAACCACTATACCATAGTGACAATATTAAATAATACACCACAGTGAGTATACTAAACACTATACCACAGTGAGTATACTAAACACTATACCATAGTGAGTATACTAAACACTATACCATAGTGAGTATACTAAACACTATACCATAGTGAGTATACTAAACACTATACCATAGTGAGTATACGTATCGATATACAACGCAATGACTACACTAACAACTACGCCACAGTGAGTATATTTACCAGTATACCACTTTGAGTACAGTAAATATCATACCACAGTGAGTACACTAACCGCTGTACCAAATCGAGTAAAAGTAAATCAGTTACTATAATACCATGAGTACACCAACAACTGTACCACCTCGAGCACATCAAACCCTTCAGATTCAGTAGATGTAGGTCACCGTCTGCGGATAAAGGAAATAAAGTTGACACTCGTGTCTTAGATAACATCTCACAAACATGGACATCCACACATTGTAGGTTATCTCAGAAATCAAGCATTAAAGAAACAATGTATTTTGATAGTCTCTGTTAAGTAGCAGGTCCTTACAACAAACAATAAGCAAACGAGACGAATACGCAAGACTGCTGGCAGTTGGTTAAAATCGTGTGAGAACAGGGAACTAAACAACCAAGCAAGGATACCGCTGTGTGCCCTTAGAGTACACATGACTTCTCACAAAACTATTCAGTTCGTTAGAGTAATATGATTGCTTGTTTCTAGGGTCTTGGTTGGTAACTCCTGCATTCATGTTCACGAACAACAGCATGTGCCAGTGAGAGCACCGGCCTTGGGAGAACACCCAGAGCAACATGATGTCCTTTGATTTCCTGGAAGATTAACTTTTACTCAGCGCAGCACAGGATTGAAACCAGGGTATAGTTTTCACGTCAGAAATTTGCGACAGCAGTAGCTTTCCGTAGAAGAAAGAACAAATGAAACAAGACAGAATTAAATAAAAACACAACTGGAGCGGAGATACTTAAGGCAGAGCCCATGAAAAATGCACTTCTAATACAGAGGCTATTAAGCGGATAATGTCTGATTCAAGAAACATTGAAATGATCTAGCAAGAGAGGCAGAAGTAGCAGCAGCCAGAGGAACCTCGGAGACCTTTACAACACCCCAAGGAAAATAATAGGGAAGTGTAATCATTCAAGAGGACTGATAAAAATAATAGTGGACAAGTTATCACGAAAATTAAATATCAAGTGAATAGATGGGCTGAATACTCTCAGGGATCTTTGAACATATGGTCCATTAGACTCTCATGATATCCAACATACATAAGTTAAACTGGATATAAAATGTGAGAGGCCATCTAAAGGAGAAATTAGAAACGAGATGAAACCTCTGAAAGATTTCTGAAGCTGCTCGTTCAGATGGTATCCCAGCAGAAGTTATTGAGCTGAATTACTGCACACATCATTTGGCATAGTCTAGGATGAGAATAAATACCTGCAGACTGGAGAGAAGAAAGTCTGGTGGCGCTGCCAAAGGAAAGGGACCTGAAGTGAAGGTGTGTGAAAATGTTAGAGTGATACTGTAATTGTAAAGTCTTGAGAAAATATTAGGCAGGAACATTCCGGACTTTCGGCTCAATATGGCAGAAAGGCTGGCCATCCGTTAAGGCATTGGCGTGGTTTTGTTTTTGGCTAAGGTTTATTTAGTATCTTAATCATTTTGAACTTTTAGTACATGGTTCCGTTGCCCAGTTACTGAGCTTAGTGTTGGTGCGACACTTTGAGTTGTGGATTTATGTGGAATGCTTTTTCATTTGCTAATTGTCTTTCCCCTAAAATGGCTACAAGCCACCGAACAACTGGTAGTATTGAAACCAGACAAGGGAAGTATTGCAGTGGTTATGGACAAGTCTGACTACGAAAGGAAAGAATTTTATCGGACCCAACCAAATTTCAGTTAGATGAGAAAGCTAGCAATCTAGGGGACTTAGATGCAAAAGTGTGGACATAAATTCAGTCATTCTTAGATAGTAATTTAATCAGTGAGGCATCTGCACAGCTACTCACTCTACGCGGCTGACAAACCCTTAAACTTTATGTTCTCTCTAAATTGCGCAAGCCGAGCTCCCTGGCGAAGAAGTTAACGACTGTCTCCATAATGCCATATATCCACGCGAGGAATACAGCTGCGCGAGATTCGGCAGCGGATCGCGTCGCGTTGATTACTTACGGGGTATGGGAGTCCACTAGCACATCTCTTTGTCCATTGGCTACGAACACAATGACACCATATCGTTCCTAGACATCCTAACCCGATGTCGAGAGGATGGCACTATACAAATAGCAGTCTATCGAAAAGAAACATGAAATGGTCAATACCTGAATTTCTATACCTTTGCACCTATCCAATGTAAGCATGGCCTGGTAAGGACCCTGTTTAATCGAGCTAGAAAGATTTTCCCCCATGACATACGAAAAGAAGAACTGAACACCAATAACTAGAAGCTCAATCTAATGGATTTATCAAGCGTCGCTGCCAGTAAACACCACAGAATCACTGGTCCCCAAACTTCAAGTGTTTCTTCACATAACCTTAATGTTACGAATACACGATGGACTTAAAACAGCAGTAAACCATTCATTCTTGTTTCACTGATGATCAGATACCCCCCTCCCCCCAGCCCCCCCCCCAGCCCCCAAACCCCCCACCCCCACCCCATCCCCCACCCCGATTCCTACTCTATCATTGAAAAACACCATTGTCTCCTGTACACCACATCAATTAATTAGCTGTTTGAGATATACGAGCCGATTATTAACTCTGTAGTTTGCCATTGCTTTTCGAGTGGTCGACTCCTCATACCATTGAAAATAACGCCGTGCAGTCTGCTTCCGAATCTCCAGTGACACGGACTGTCGAAGAATTGTGGAACTCATTGTCACTATCGCCGAAGCCACAGTGTCTGTTGGGGATCAAATATAGATATTAAGTAAGAATACACAAGAGAAGAGGAGATTTCATAGCATCCGACAACTTGTGGAAGGGAAGTCACTAGAATACACAAGAGAAGAAGAGTTTTCATAGCGTCCGACAATTGATGGAAGGGAAGTGAAAAGAATACACAAGACAAGAGGAGATTTCATAGCCCCCGACAATTTGTGGAAGGGAAATCAAGAGAATACACAAGAGAAGAGGAGTTTTCAAAGGGCGCGACTATTTGTGGAAGGGAAGTCGAGAGAATACACAAGAGAAGAAGAGTTTTCATAGGGCCCGACTATTTGTGGAAGGGAAGTCGAGAGAATACACAAGAGAAGAAAAGTTTTCATAGGGCCCGACTATTTGTGGCAGGGAAATCACCAGAATACACAAGAGCAGAGGAGTTTTCATAGGGTCCGATTATTTGTGGAAGGGAAATCAAGAGAATACACTAGAGCAGGGGAGTTTGCATAGGGCCCAATAATTTATGGAAGGGAAGTCAAAAGAATACACAAGAGAAGAGGAGTTTTCCTAGCCCCCGACAATTGGTGGAAGGGAAATCAAAAGAATGCACAAGAGAAGTGGAGTTTTCATAGCCCCCGACAATTGGTGGAAGGGAAATCAAAAGAATGCACAAGAGAAGATGAGTTTTCATAGGGCCCGACAATTAGTAGAAGGGAAGACAAAAGAAATTAAACTTCGATTGTTTAAGCCAGTCCTGTTGTATAGGTCAGAAACACGGCGAACGACTAAAACAAGTGTTGTTAAACTACAAGACAGACTAACAAGGTGTGACAGAATCACCAATGCCGAGCTAAAGGGGAGAATAAGATAGATTCAAGAGGTCATGAAAAGAAGCGGGCACTGGATAGGACTTACACTGGAGAATATGGTAACTAGAAAGTTCTATCTTTGCAACCCACAGGGAAAAAAAAAAAACACACACACACACACACATACACACACACGCGCGCGCGCGCACACACACACACACAGAGCGAGAGAGATAGAGATAGAGAGAGAGACCAAAAAACACACAGAGAAGAGAATCAGAGAGAATCTGAGAGAGAGAGAGAGAGAGAGAGAGAGAGAGAGAGAGAGAGAGAGAGAGAGAGAGAGAGAGATGACTGATACAAAGAAACATGGACAGGAACTATAAAATATAGTAAAATTTAGGACAGCTTTTGACAGCTTGTTAGAACAGAAACATTTGTTGCATATGGACTAATTCTGACGACAGATCGTGAGTAGGTTACGGGTCTATGACCCAGTTATAAGAATACACAAGAAGAGGGAGATTTCATAGCATCCGACAACTTGTGGAAGGGAAGTCACTAGGATACACAAGTATTTTTACAAGTATTTTTTTACTTTGAGAAAATGGGCAGAAGAAGAGTAGAAGTAAAGAAGCAGGCACACAAAGTAAACAGTTAAACAAATGACCGCAGAAAACAAACACCGGAACATTGTGTCACAATAGTCGTCACTACATCCCTGGAAGTCAGTCACCAGAATCCATTCCCCAACAGTCGTTTATTCGGACGCTTGCAGCCAACTTTTCTTATAAGGCATTTCACAACACCGATGTTTGTCGATTTTCTCCTTCGAGCTCCTCGCAACCCCTTCTGTCACTCAATGGCGCCTTGTGTCACACGTCCAAGGATTATATAATCAATCTGTTCTCCTCAGCTTCTCTCCACTGACCCAAAAAATGTTGCATGAAATTGAATTAGCAAAATTGTAGAAGATTTTTATTATTTTAAAATAGTGACAAATATATTTTTATCTTTGGCACGTTAAGCCAAAGCGCGATCTCTTTATGGTCTTGTGCTCCTCTATCCCGATACAGTATATTCTTTTATGTTAAAATCTCTCTCTCTCTCTCTCTCTCTCTCTCTCTCTCTCTCTCTCTCTCCTCCCTCTCCTTCTCTCTCTCTCATTATCTACGTTGGCTTAACCTGCCTTTGTCTTGGTGTCTCTTTATGGTCCTTTATTCTATCTTTAGATTTCTACGTATGTCTCGCGCTCTTTCTGTGACTTGACGATAAGTACAGATACAGTGAAAGATAGTTTTTGTGTCAGCGTTGGCAACACTTTATAGATCGGCTTCGGATAAATTGTGCGCTAGGTAGGCCAGATCAGACAAGAATAGGTGACCTCTCAGCGTCAGAGAACCAGGAAACTTGTCGATGTGACTATCATACAAATAAACGTCAAGCAAACTAAGTTGAAAGGGCTTCCCACAGCCGTGAATCACTAAATAAACAGTTACACGAACCTCTCAACTCACCTGTACCAGCAAGCTTGACTTTGCAACAATGACATTTCTTCTTCTTTCGATTGCTTGAAATATGTCTATAACAGCAATGCTGTCTCTTGTATGAATTTAATTGCCTTTTTTAGTTCACTCAGCGGTCCATAGAGTTTATCTTCCACTGTCGTCTCTCTGGATAGTTTGTCTAGATATGTTGTATTTTGGATAGTCATGGAGTATGTGCCCTGCTGTCTGCGACGCCAATCCACATGTGCACATGACTGTTTCACCAATCTGGAATTTTGTATATATGTGGTTGCGTAATCTATTGTGTCCTGTTCTGAGGTGCAGAATAATGACTTGTTCTGGTTTGCCATAATGTGGTCGTCGTCTTGAGCAGGATTTGGTGACTTTCTGATTGATTTGATCATTCTTTTCTTTCGGGGGTATGTAACTGGCACATCAGGCTGTTCTTCTTTTGCTCCTTCCTTAGCCAATCGATCAGCTCTGTCGTTTCCGGGTACTCCACAATGGGACGGTATCCACTGTATGGTGACCTTATGCTGACTGCTAAGTTCAGAAAGTAGTGTCCTTAGTACTGGCAATTTCCCAGACAGGAGCGCCACGAGTACTGATTTTGCATCTGTCAATAGCAGGACAGGTTGTGTACCATGGCTGGTATTTAGTAATTCATCTGTTGCTATCCTGATGGCCTCAATTTCAGCACATAGTTATGGCAGTACTTTCCTGTTGGTAGTCTGGCCGTGTCCCTAGTATTATTTGGGTATTCCATGTACACTCCCGCTCCTCCATTTCGAATAGCATGTTGTGTAGACTCGGATCCAGAGGTCCTGTGGGTATTCGTCATCAAGGAAGCTGAGAGTAACTGTTCTATGCTGTACAATGTTCTGCTCTCCCTTGTCAAATATTCCTTTCACGTTTGTCTGGGTTTGTAGTGATAGTCTATATTCATCTTTCCATGGAGTTCGCTCTGGAATAGTTATCAGGGGGATACCAACTGTGGGCAGATCGGTGGTTTCTCTGCAGAGCCGATTGGCCTGGTGGATAAAACTACTTCTTTTCAACCGCCCCATAGCTAAGTTTTCAAATCTGTTCTTCATAGGGTGGCCTGGCAAGCTATGGTACTTTTCTGCTTGTATTGGCGTTTTTGTATCTCTGCGCTTTCTCAGTGCTTGTGTCCTCCCCATCTTCTCCATCTCCACTATAGGGATTGATCTCATCCCTCCTGTGGTGACTCTAAATGCTTTATTATCAAATGTTACCCCAAGGTATGTTGGTTCTTTATCTTCTCTTAGGGGTATTCCATGTATCTGGATGATGCCTGCCTTTTGTTTTGGAGAGAGGGTAAATAGAGTGGTGCTGCACTTGTAAGTGTTTATGCTGACACACCATTTATTTTCCCATGCAACAAATGCATCTGCAGCCCTTTGTAGCGATCTGGTGGCCAATGATGCATGTTCATTTGTGAACCATAGAACCAGGTCATCAGCGTACATTGTCGCTTTAATTCCGTGTGGCAGATTAGCAACAAGATCATTGATGAAGATTAGAAAACGTGGGGGGGGGGGAGGGACAAGACTCCGCCCTGGGGAACACCGTGGCGCAATAGTACTTTCTTGCTCTTGAGTCCGTCTATCTGTACTCGGCCTCTTCTGTTCTGCAAGTATGCTTTCACCCATTTGTACATTCTTCCAGTGGCTTTACAGTTTCTCAGTTTCTCCATCAAACCTTCTTTCCAGACTTTGTCAAAGGCTTTCTTCAGATCTATCCATGCCGCAAGCACTAGCTTCTTCTCTTGGAATGCATCCTCAATTTCTTGAGAGAGGTAGGTTGTCTGATCTTCCGTAGAGTAGCACTGCCTAAAGCCATCCTGCTGTGGCATAAGAATGTTTTCACTTTCAATGTACCACTGCAGTGTGTGATTGATGATGCGCTCCATTGTTCTGCAGAGACAGCTGGTGAGGCTAAGTGGTCTGTAGCTGGAGGCAATGGAACTATCTTTCCCTGATTTTAGGAGAGGTATCATGAGTGCTTCTCACCAGGCTTGTGGAACGCTTTGTAAGATCCAACTGTTAATGAAGATCTGAAACAGCTTTGCTTTGGTCTCTGTTCCTAGGTTCCTGATCATTTCATTGGAGATACCATCAGCTACTGGTGACTTTCTCATTTCCAGTTTTTATAGGCTAGCTTCAGTTCTAAGATCATACTCCTATTTCTTGAATCATGGCAGCAGCTCTCACAAGATCATACTCTTCTTTCTTGAATCATGGCAGCAGCTCTCACGATATCATACTCTTCTTTCTTAAATCATGGCAGCAGCTCTCACAAGATCATACTCTTCTTTCTTGAATCATGGCAGCAGCTCTCACAAGATCATACTCTTCTTTCTTGAATCATGTCAGCAGCTCTCACGAGATCATACTCTTATGTCTTAAATCATGGCAGCAGCTCTCACGATATCATACTCTAATTTCTTGAATCATGGCAGCAGCTCTCACAAGATCATACTCTTATTTCTTAAATCCTGGCAGCAGATCTAACAAGATCATACTCTTTTGTCTTAAATCATGGCAGCAGCTTTCACAAGATCATACACTTATTTCTTGAATCATGGCAGCCGCTCTCGCAAGATCATACACTTATTTCTTGAATCATGGCAGCCGCTCTCGCAAGATCATACACTTATTTCTTGAATCATGGCAGCCGCTCTCACAAGATCATACACTTATTTCTTGAATCATGGCAGCCGCTCTCGCAAGATCGTACACTTATTTCTTGAATCATGGCAGCAGCTCTCACAAGATCATACACTTATTTCTTGAATCATGGCAGCCGCTCTCGCAAGATCGTACACTTATTTCTTGAATCATGGCAGCAGCTCTCACAAGATCATAAACTTATTTCTTGAATCATGGCAGCCGCTCTCAAGAGATCATACACTTATTTCTTGAATCATGGCAGCCGCTCTCACAAGATCATACACTTATTTCTTGAATCATGGCAGCAGCTCTCACAAGATCATACACTTATTTCTTGAATCATGACAGCCGCTCTCACAAGATTATGCTCTTATTTCTTGAATCATGGCAGCCGCTCTCAAGATCATACTCTTATTTCTTGAAATTAAAAAAAAAAAGAAATAAAGAAAATTTAAAATAACGGCGATTTCAACATGGCCGAATGTATAAGAGCTCTCGGTCTTAAACTTCCAGTGTGCTGATGCCGTGGTAGCGGGTTCAATCCCTATACCTGTCAATTGGACCACAATTTTGGTTTCTTGTCCTTGACTTCGGGACGTAAATTACAAGTAACTCAGAAGTCGGAATGGGTTCGCTTTATGGCAAATGGCACTGGTAATAGGGAAAGCTAATTCACACGTAAAAACCAGTCCAATGCACTGGGAATAGTAGTTCGTGTATGGACTACGTTTGAGTTCGAAGCGAACAAAAGCATAAACGAAAAAAAGCATATATCTCCTAATATATTCATTTTATTTCCCCTTTTGCCCTGAGACACGCGGGTATCTTGCAGAATTGTTCATTGTTGTTTCTTTATATTGTTGAATGTTTGGACATTTACATTGACTCTAGTCCGACTTTGTGAAGACACATGAAGGGTGTAGCATAGGTGGGAGCGCAAGCGCAATTGAAACACCACTACTTTTATCGTTTCTTTAATTATTTATTCAGTCGGTGGAGATTTGCCGCAACAGACGCGCATATCTCCGGCGGGCCTATTTTCACTGGTCGCGAGATCCGCACAGAGGAAGGATGGGAGATTTGCTCGCAACAGACGAGCAATATCTCCGGCGGGCCTATTCCCGGTGGTCGTGGGATCAGCAAAAGTCAGGCAGGGAGTCTGTAGGTAGTACACGCTTTACACAGGTCCGGACACTTGTGATTGACAGATGTACGCGTCCTATGGTCCAGGCGAGTACGAGGGACTCACCTGTGGGACTTGGCTGAACGCCTCCAAGTCGGGTCCCTTGGGTGCAAGGCAAGGCCGAGAGAGGGAACATGTCGTTTGGGCACCACATGTTTCTCTGAAGTTCTGCCCAGGCATTGTGATGGAATTTTGGCCACATTCCAATTCACATACTTTGGTCTGTCAAGACTGTAAGGTGCCACTCACTATTATTTGCTGTGTTCATTACTATTCCATACTCGTATATGCATAGAAGAATTGTGGCATATACAGACTCCGTCCATCCATCCGCCCGCCCGCCCGCCCGCCAACCAGCCCGCCCGCCTATCCGTCCATTCGTCCGTCCGTTCGTCCGTCCGTCCGTCAAAGACATGCGCCGAGGAAAGAACTGGCCACCCTACCCAAGCATATCGTGACCTAGAATGTACAAGAATCAGACACTCCGCACCTCAACGGCTGTTTCTGCTATGGGACTGTCATTTACTGCCAATAGAGCACCTTGCGGTGTATGGCAGAGGGGTCTTTGAACCTGAGGAATTAAGGCCGCCTGGCTAGTGCAGTCTCCGCGAACTGTCCAGGTTAGGATTTTCTTTTTGCCCCCGACAGAAAAAAAACCCACACCTTACCGAGGGATCGAACCCGGATCTCCCAAAGGAGAGTCCTGCGTTCTAGCCACTCGGCCAGCCGCTCCTGAGTGGGACTAACCTTAGCTTTTCCTGATGATCGAAACTAGAGTTGCCAAAGCAGCCAGTGGATATTGTAGTCCTCATCCCTGGAGCGGCCATGTTCTTCGTGTATTCATGCTGATTAGTTTAAGAAACATGATTGTATTGACAGACTTGCTGGTTTGTTAGACTGCCATATTTACACTCGAGCTGCATTTGTGTTGAAGCTTGGAAGATTTGCATTGCGGTTGCTGATTGTGTGGAAATAGGAGGCGTTTCATAATTATATCATTTGATGTCTTTATGGATTCGTGACAAGGGCCAGAAGAGGCTATTGAAAATAATTTGGCTGGCGCTTTCATATCAGTTGATTTTATTCTGTCCATCCATGTCGATCAGGGAATATGTGAAAAGATCTGAAAACTGCGCTATTTTGGCCCAAGACATGGGAGAGAATAATCCACATTTCCATCTCAAAGAAAGAGCATTTGAAACAGTGCACCAACTGTGGCACTATCGCTCTAATTAGTAATAGCAGCAAAAATCCTCTTGTGAATCATTATCAAAAAGATAGAAAGGACACTAAAGTATGTATGACAAGACTACAGACAGGTTTTAGAAACGACAGTTGTACCAGGGACTGGTAACATCTCTGCCGCGGAACAAACCCGACAGAAGGCTTCTGGTCATGGGAAGGGATCATCCCTCGCCGCATGGCTTGGCCTCTTTACCTTCTGGACACCCAGGGGACAGGCCCGTATGCGTCATGACTCTCGGACGTTTTTCTCCTGTCCTGCATATTCACCTTCGAGGCGTCTGTTGTCGCGCATTTCCCATCTCGACATCGCCCAGAAGCCAATCCATCCTCGGAGGGTGGACATTGGGCACTCACTGCATCTACCAGTGTTTACACTGCACCGTAACTGACCGCGAGAAAGCTAGTCTCTTAGTGATCACTGATACAATACGAGAAAGATTTTAAAGAAAAACACAGAGTACAATATAACTCTTCATAGTACGTTCAACATTGTTCCACACCATGAATGACGAGGGTATCCAGCACATTTGATGCATTTGATTGAAATATTGTATCACGAGTAGATGTCAGAATAGCCGGTGAAATATCACATTTGTTTGAGCACGAAGGAGAGTAGGGCGGTCTTGCAGTCTCTTCCTATACCTGTTCAATCTTTTCGCTAGGAAAGCAGTGAGAAATATCTACAACGGTGAAACCTGTGATAATTGTAATCCAATCATAAATTACGGAAATCCAGTCTCAGAATTCACATCTACAAATGAAACGATCCGCCCCTCAAACAGTCCCAAGAAATTAGAAAAGTGAATCCTGTCTGTCAACAGACCTTGTGAAGATCATAGTCTTTTCCAAACATGAAAGAAAAAAAATAATGGCCACAGAGAAACGGGACAGGTCAATCTACATGGGAATAAAATTATACATACATCGAAACTGCCAGAAAAGTTGAATACGTTGGCTCCGTAGTTTACAACAGTGTTCCGTTCTAAACAAGTTAGAAATAAAATTGACCAAAGCAACGTGGAGGATAAACTACCTTATAGACATCCGACACAACAACAGCAGAAAATGAAAGGAAACATTTTGTGAATCATCTGCTCTATGGCAACACCCGGGTGTGAATCTTTGACCACGTCACAATCACTACAGAGAACATAAAACAGGTATCAGGACCTATTATGGAAAGTAAAGGCAGACGGTAAGATATTGACCATATCAACTACTGAGCGCCGATTGGTCAGAAACATACGAGGCTGGCACTACGCACCAATACTGCCCCAGGACGTGGGGAATGGTCATTAATAAGAGAAACAGTGACATTTTAGAAGAACACGTTCTCATAAACAGCGTCACGTTTCGGAAACAGACATAATCTGGCAATTGTATACGTCACATAGATTTAAACAGAACAGTGATTTAAGACATGGTTCTTGGGGACAAGAGGCTGGGGTTGAGCAACGCGATAGTGGATTTTTTTTTTTTTTGCACATCTTTACAGGACATCGCTGTCAACACCAGCATCTTTCAGCTGTATGTTGATTTCTTGGCAAGATTACGCTCAGTAGTTTGCCATTGCTTTCTGAGCGGCCGACTCACATACCCCGTAAGTTACCGATACGATTCGAACCACTGCTGATTCTCACCGTCATCACGTTACCTACGAGATTACGGAGAAAAATCATAACCTCTAAGCCACGAAGCCGGCCGATAGTGGATACAGAAAACAAAACACTCCTGGGCGTGACCTGCGTGAGGCAGGGGGGCTGGTGACGGAGTAACAGTCTTTCTCCATGTGGTCAGCAATAACAGCTACGTTCTGGAAATATCTATCTATCTATCTATCTATCTATCTATCTATCTATCTATCTATCTATCTATCTATCTATCTATCTATCTATCTATCTATCTATCTATCTATCTATCTATCTATCTATCTATCTATCTATCTATCTATCTATCTATCTATCTATCTATCTATCTATCTATCTATCTATCTATCTATCTATCTATCTATCTATCTATCTATCTATCTATCTATCTATCTATCTATCTATCTATCGATCTATCGATCTATCGATCTATCTATCTATCTATCTATCTATCTATCTATCTATCTATCTCTGCCTGCCTGCCTGCCTGCCTGCTCACAGATGACGTACCGCTAGGACGCAAATGAAGACGTATATTGCACTGTGTCACTCGGAGGACGACGGAAGCAGCGCATAGGGGGAAAAAAGTAGATGGCAGAAATGACTATATTAGATGAAAGCTAAACTAACAGCAGTGAGAATATTAAAGATAACC
The DNA here is from genome assembly GCA_963921405.1 of Cepaea hortensis. Classification (NCBI taxonomy): domain Eukaryota; kingdom Metazoa; phylum Mollusca; class Gastropoda; order Stylommatophora; family Helicidae; genus Cepaea; species Cepaea hortensis. The sequence goes on along the minus strand of OY992883.1, from coordinate 68,508,158 downwards.
CTGAGATGAAATGTCAATTCATTGGACTGTTGGGATAATTAGTAACGTTTTCTTGGAAAAGGGAAAATGCTCTGTACAACAGTTAGACAGCAACAAACAATATTCTTTAGCCATGTAGTGAGGAGAAGAGCATTATAAACTGTGACGACAAGGCATCTCAGCGGTAGGACAGGCAGAAGGAGACCGAGAGAAATGATGCTGGATGGCCTAATCTTGTGGCATGTAGCAAAACATCAATATGATTGATCCAGAACACCAACGACAGGGATCGGTGTAGACTCATGAACCTGTAGCTCTTCGACAGGGCACATAATGATGATGGTGGTGATGATCATGACCATGCCGATGATGCTGATGAATGTGAGGTATCTCAGTCGTGCGCTGAAGCAATCATTGTAAGCCGATGATGCTGATGAATGTGAGATATCCCAGTCGTGCGCTGAAGCAATCATTGTCAGTCGATGATGCTGATGAATGTGAGATATCTCAGTCGTGCGCTGAAGCAATCATTGTCAGTCGATGATGCTGATGAATGTGAGATATCTCAGTCGTGCGCTGAAGCAATCATTGTCAGTCGATGATGCTGATGAATGTGAGATATCTCAGTCGTGCGCTGAAGCAATCATTGTAAGCCGAGGATGCTGATGAATGTGAGATATCTCAGTCGTGCGCAGAAGCAATCATTGTAAGCCGAGGATGCTGATGAATGTGAGATATCTCAGTCGTGCGCTGAAGCAATCATTGTCAGTCGATGATGCTGATGAATGTGAGATATCTCAGTTGTGCGCAGAAGCAATCATTGTAAGCCGAGGATGCTGATGAATGTGAGATATCTCAGTCGTGCGCTGAAGCAATCATTGTAAGCCGAGGATGCTGATGAATGTGAGATATCTCAGTCGTGCGCTGAAGCAATCATTGTAAGCCGAGGATGCTGATGAATGTGAGATATCTCAGTCGTGCGCTGAAGCAATCATTGTAAGCCGAGGATGCTGATGAATGTGAGATATCTCAGTCGTGCGCTGAAGCAATCATTGTAAGCCGAGGATGCTGATGAATGTGAGATATCTCAGTCGTGCGCAGAAGCAATCATTGTAAGCCGAGGATGCTGATGAATGTGAGATATCTCAGTCGTGCGCAGAAGCAATCATTGTAAGTACTGATAGAAAGAGTGGACGTAATAATGAGATAGAACAAGAGAAATAACTAGAACTCTGTGTGTCACTCAGAGATGGACAGCACGCAGGGAGGGTACTCACGCGCGGGAAGAATAAAGAGCAATTACCGGTGACTGCTGGGAATATTGATCAGCGCCAGGCTGAGATCAAATATGAGATTCTCCGTGTTTGCTTTTGATCAACATGCTGTAGAGAGGGACATGGAAATCTCGGCCACGGAAAATTCCCACACACTTTCTTATTTCTCCTTACCAGCTGAACGCCAGAGTCCATGCAGATACATTGCTGGAACACATCCTGGAATTATCTCTTCATTTCTCCGAGCAACATTTATCCACTCATCATCATCATCATCATCATCATCATCATCATCATCATCATCATCATCATCATCATCATCATCATCATGTGCCATGCCGGTAAGCGTGGGCGGTCATGTCTCACCATCTCACTAGATCACCAGAGTCGTGTATAAACTCAGTATTCTTGTCTCGACCATGCCATGTGGTCAAGCCATCCAGGTATTTATTTCTCTGCCTTCTTCTTTTCCTCTCAATCTTGCCAGTTTTCACCAAGTTCTCCAATTTATTTCTTCTCATAACGTGACCAAAACTGTTGATTGTCTACGTCTAATTTCTCTAATCAGTTTACGATATTCATTCGTTTCATGTAGGACTTGGTCACTGGTTTTTCTGTCTGTCCATGGTAATCTTTGCATTTCGCTCAGAAACCATTTTCCCACAGCCATAAGATGTTTTTCAGCCTGTTTGCTAATTGTCAAGGCTTCACATCCATACAAAAGCACAGGTTCTATGTAGCACCTCAACACTCTTTTATTTTTTTCTCATTGCAAATGACATCTTTTTATTAGCCAGTATGTTTCACATCTTGCAAAAGGCTACCTTCACCATCGCGATTCTTGTTCTAATCTCCTCAAGACATTTTCCATCAGATGTTATGACTGTTCCGAGATAATTGTACCGATTCACTTGCTTAAGCATATTCCCATTTACTTGTATATTACATTTTGGTATTTACTTCTTTACAGTGACGACAATAATTTGTGTCTTCTTACAATTTGATTCCAACCCTAGTTGTTCACTGCATCTACTAAATATTGCAAATCCTGGATTTATCCATTGGCGACATATTAAGCCCACCCCTTGGTCTTTTCAGGCTCGTGCACGCGCCCCCTTTCCTTAGACATGTTGCACACACCTTGCTGACTCCTTATTTTAACTGACCAATCGGCAATCGTCTCGTGATGTGGTCAATATCCCCCTGGTCGCCTTTACTTCGCAGGGCATGTCCAGCCCCCCACACAATTTGTTAAGCTGGGTCCACCTGCGAGGTCAGTCCCCCATTTGTTAAGCTGGGTCCACCTGCGAGGTCAGTCCCCCATTTGTTAAGCTGGGTCCACCTGCGAGGTCAGTCCCCCATTTGTTAAGCTGGGTCCACCTGCGAGGTCAGTCCCCCATTTGTTAAGCTGGGTTCACCTGCGAGGCCAGTCTCCCATTTGTAAAGCTGGGTCCACCTGCGAGGTCAGTCCCCCATTTGTTAAGCTGGGTCCACCTGCGAGGCCAGGACCCCATTTGTTAAGCTGGGTCCACCTGAGAGGCCAGGACCCCATTTGTTAAGCTGGGTCCACCTGCGAGGCCAGGACCCCATTTGTTAAGCTGGGTCCACCTGCGAGGCCAGGACCCCATTTGTTTAGCTGTGTCCACCTGCTAGTCCAGGTCAATTACTCTGCCTCGAGGGGAGCACGTGACCGCTAGACCGGCAGGCAAGCCGGATACTACTTCCGTGACCCCCACTACCAGGACAATTAAACTAGGTGGATTTCATGACGTCAATTAAACTAGGTGATTTCATGACGTCAATTAAACTAGGTGATTTCATGACGTCAATTAAACTAGGTGGATTCCATGATGTCTAGCTGCATGACTCCGCTAGTGTGTCAGGTGACAGCCTCCAGTGTAAAGTAGGCAGTACTTGGAGGTGGCAGCCCCGAGTGTAAAGTAGACAGTACTTAGAGGTGGCAGCCTCGAGTGTAAAGTAGTCACTACTTGGAGGTGGCAGCCCCGAGTGTAAAGTAGACAGTACTTAGAGGTGGCAGCCTCGAGTGTAAAGTAGACAGTACTTAGAGCTGGCAGCCTCGAGTGTAAAGTAGTCAGTACCTAGAGGTGACAGCCTCGAGTGTAAAGTAGGCAATACTTGGAGGTGGCAGCCCCGAGTGTAAAGTAGACAGTACTTAGAGGTGGCAGCCTCGAGTGTAAAGTAGTCAGTACCTAGAGATGACAGCCTCGAGTGTAAAGTAGGCACTACTTAGAGGTAACAGTCTCGAGTGTAAAGTAGTCAGTACCTAGAGGTGACAGCCTCGAGTGTAAAGTAGGCACTACTTAGAGGTGGGAGCGTCGAGTGTAAAGTAGGTAGTACTTAGAGGTGGCAGACTCGAGTGTAAAGTAGGAGGTACTTAGAGGTGGGAGCATCGAGTGTAAAGTAGACAGTACTTGGAGGTGGGAGCGTCAAGTGTAAAGTAGGCAGTACTTAGAGGTGACAGCCTCGAGTGTAAAGTAGGCACTACTTAGAGGTGGGAGCGTCGAGTGTAAAGTAGTCAGTACCTAGAGGTGACAGCCTCGAGTGTAAAGTAGGCACTACTTAGAGGCGGGAGCGTCGAGTGTAAAGTAGGTAGTACTTAGAGGTGGCAGACTCGAGTGTAAAGTAGGAGGTACTTAGAGGTGGGAGCGTCGAGTGTAAAGTAGACAGTACTTGGAGGTGGGAGCGTCAAGTGTAAAGTAGGCAGTACTTAGAGGTGACAGCCTCGAGTGTAAGGTAGGCAGTACTTAGAGGTGGCAGCCTCGAGTGTAAGGTAGGCAGTACTTAGAGGTGACAGCCTCGAGTGTAAAGTAGACAATACATAGAGGTGACCGCCTCGAGTGTAAAGTAGGCAGTACTTAGAGGTGACAGCCTCGAGTGTAAAGTAGACAATACATAGAGATAACAGTCTCGAGTGTAAAGTAGGTAGTACTTAGAGTTGGCAGCCTCGAGTGTAAAGTAGGCGGTACTTAGAGGTGGGAGCGTCGAGTGTAAAGTAGACAGTACTTGGAGGTGGGAGCGTCGAGTGTAAAGTAGGCAGTACTTAGAGTTGGCAGCCTCCAGTGTAAAGTAGGCAGTACTTAGAGGTGGCAGCGTCGAGTATAAAGTAGGCAGTACTTAGAGGTGACAGCCTCGAGTGTAAAGTAGGCAGTACGTAGAGGTGGCAGCCTCGAGTGTAAAGTAGACAGTACTTAGAGGTGGCAGCCTCGAGTGTCAAGTAGGCAGTACTTAGAGGTGGCAACCTTGAGTGTAAAGTAGGCTGTATTTTGAAGTGGCAGCCTCGAGTGTAAAGTAGGCAGTACTTAGAGTTGGTAGCCTCGATTGTAAAGTAGGCAGTACTTAGAGTTGGCAGCCTCGAGTATAAAGTAGGCAGTACTTAGAGGTGGCAGCCGCTTTAGCGTAATGACAAGCATGCTAACCTGCCGCCCCGGTGGTTTGAAACCCCAGCGAGGCGGAGATCTTTTCGCTGACCTGGGCTCTAAGGTTAGCCTAGCGTAAAGTTGGTACCGGGAAATTTACTGAGAAGCAATTGCTACCGTTGTGATATTGACAACATCAGCCAAGGAGCGTAGATTGGTCTGATATTGACAACATAAGCCACGGAGCGCAGATTGGTCTGATATTGACAACATCAGCCAAGAAGCGCAGATTGGTCTGATATTGACAACATCAGCTAAGGAGCGCAGATTGGTCTGATATTGACAACATCCGCCAAGGAGCGTAGATTGGTCTGATATTGACAACATCAGCCAAGGAGCGCAGATTGGTCTGATAATGACAACATCAGCCGAGGAGCGCAGATAAGTCTGATAATGACAACATCAGCCAGGGAGCGTAGATTGGTCTGATATTGACAACATAAGCCACGGAGCGCAGGTTGGTCTGATATAGACAACACCCGAGGAACGCAGATTGGTCTGATATTGACAACATAAGCTAAGAAGCGTAAATTGGTCTGATTTTTGACATCATCAGCCAAGGAGCGCAGATTGGTCTGATATTGACAATATCAGCCAAGGAGCGTAGATTGGTCTGATAATGACAACATCAGCCAAGGAGCGCAGATTGGTCTGATATTGACAATATCAGCCAAGGAGCGTAGATTGGTCTGATATTGACAACACAAACCACGGGGCGCAGATTCGTCTGATATTGACAACATCAGCCAAGGAGCGCAGATTGGTCTGATATTGACAACATCAGCCAAGAAGCGCAGATTGGTCTGATATTGACAACATCAGCTAAGGAGCGCAGATTGGTCTGATATTGACAACATCCGCCAAGGAGCGTAGATTGGTCTGATATTGACAACATCAGCCAAGGAGCGCAGATTGGTCTGATAATGACAACATCAGCCGAGGAGCGCAGATAAGTCTGATAATGACAACATCAGCCAGGGAGCGTAGATTGGTCTGATATTGACAACATAAGCCACGGAGCGCAGGTTGGTCTGATATAGACAACACCCGAGGAACGCAGATTGGTCTGATATTGACAACATAAGCTAAGAAGCGTAAATTGGTCTGATTTTTGACATCATCAGCCAAGGAGCGCAGATTGGTCTGATATTGACAATATCAGCCAAGGAGCGTAGATTGGTCTGATATTGACAACACAAGCCACGGGGCGCAGATTCGTCTGATATTGACAACATCAGCCAAGGAGCCCAGATTGGTCTGATAATGACAACATCAGCCAAGGAGCGCAGATTGGTCTGATAATGACAACATCAGCCAAGGAGCGCAGATTGGTCTGATATTGACAATATCAGCCAAGGAGCGTAGATTGGTCTGATATTGACAACACAAACCACGGGGCGCAGATTCGTCTGATATTGACAACATCAGCCAAGGAGCGCAGATTGGTCTGATATTGACAACATCATCCAAGGATCGCAGATTGGTCTGATATTAACAACATCAGTCAATGATCGCAGATTGGTCTGATATTAACAACATCAGTCAATGAGCGCAGATTGGTCTGATATTAACAACATCATCCAAGGAGCGCAGATTGGTCTGATATTAACAACATCAGTCAATGAGCGCAGATTGGTCTGATATTAACAACATCAGTCAATGATCGCAGATTGGTCTGATATTAACAACATCAGTCAATGAGCGCAGATTGGTCTGATATTAACAACATCATCCAAGGAGCGCAGATTGGTCTGATATTGACAACATCAGCCAAGGAGCGCAGATTGGTCTGATATTGACAACATCATCCAAGTAGCGCAGATTGGTCTGATATTAACAACATCAGTCAATGAGCTCAGATTGGTCTGATATTAACAACATCAGCCAAGGAGCGCAGATTGGTCTGATATTAACAACATCAGTCAATGAGCGCAGATTGGTCTGATATTAACAACATCAGTCAATGAGCGCAGATTGGTCTGATATTAACAACATCAGTCAATGAGCGCAGATTGGTCTGATATTAACAACATAAGTCAATGATCGCAGATTGGTCTGATATTAACAACATCAGTCAAGGAGCGCAGATTGGTCTGATATTAACAACATCAGTCAAGGAGCGCAGATTGGTCTGATATTAACAACATCAGTCAATGAGCGCAGATTGGTCTGATATTAACAACATCAGTCAAGGAGCGCAGATTGGTCTGATATTAACAACATCAGCCAAGGAGCGCAGATTGGTCTGATATTAACAACATCAGTCAAGGAGCGCAGATTGGTCTGATATTAACAACATCAGCCAAGGAGCGCAGATTGGTCTGATATTAACAACATCAGTCAAGGAGCGCAGATTGGTCTGATATTAACAACATCAGCCAAGGAGCGCATATTGGTCTGATATTAACAACATCAGCCAAGGAGCGCAGATTGGTCTGATATTAACAACATCAGTCAATGAGCGCAGATTGGTCTGATATTAACAGCATCAGTCAAGGAGCGCAGATTGGTCTGATATTAACTACATCAGCCAAGGAGCGCAGATTGGTCTGAAACTATTGGACTGGCACCATATACCCAGCACGCCTCATAGTGAGATCACGTGACCTTTATTTACTTTCACTTCGAGATGGAGGTAACTCGATTGTCCTACTGTTAATTGGCATGTTACTTATTTCACATTTCGACCTTCTGAATTAGATAACCCAGAGTGCATAGTGGGCACAATGTTAATGATATATTTATTGAATGGCAGCCAGACAATTCGATTCTCTAACAACACCGCTCCCAGACAGCAATGACAGTTACGTTGCTGTTCCACAGCTTTTAGTGACAGTCTTGTATCATTTGAGGTTCCACATGTGCTAGTGGTAGTCTTGTAGGATGTGTTCTACATTTGTATGAGGTTCTACATGTGCTAGTGGCTGTCTTGTAGGATGTGGAGTTATGTTGATGTTTCAAAGCTGTTATTGGCAGTATTACAGGATGTGTTCTACAGTTACTTTGAGGTTCCGTGGTTACTAGTGGCAGTCTTGTAGGATGTGTTCTACCGTTGTGCGACGTTCTATAGCCACTAGTGGTAGTTTTGTAGGAAGTGTTCTACAGTTGTGTGAGGTTCTACAGCTACTGGTGGTAGTCTTGTAGGAAGTGTTCTACAGTTGTGTGAGGTTCTATAGCTACTAGTGATATTCTTGAAGGATGTGTTCTACATTTGTGTGAGGTTCTACAGCTACTAGTGGTAGTCTTGTTGGAAGTGTTCTACAGTTGTGTGAGGTTCTACAGCTACTGGTGGTAGTCTTGTAGGATGTGTTCTACAGTTGTGTGAGGTTCTATAGCTACTAGTGGTAGTCTTGTAGGATGTGTTCTACAGTTGTGTGAGGTTCTACAGCTACTAGTGGTAGTCTTGTAGGATGTGTTCTACATTTGTGTGAGGTTCTACAGCTACTAGTGGTAGTCTTGTTGGAAGTGTTCTACAGTTGTGTGAGGTTCTACAGCTACTAGTGGTAGTCTTGTTGGAAGTGTTCTACAGTTGTGTGAGGTTCTACAGCTACTAGTGGTAGTTTTGTAGGATGTGCTCTAAAGTTGTGTGAGGTTCTACAGCTACTGGTGGTAGTCTTGTTGGAAGTGTTCTACAGTTGTGTGATGTTCTACAGCTACTAGTGGTAGTCTTGTTGGAAGTGTTCTACAGTTGTGTGAGGTTCTACAGCTACTAGTGGTAGTCTTGTTGGAAGTGTTCTACAGTTGTGTGAGGTTCTATAGCTACTAGTGGTAGTCTTGTAGGATGTGTTCTACAGTTGTGTGAGGTTCTACAGCTACTGGTGGTAGTCTTGTAGGATGTGTTCTACAGTTGTGTGAGGTTCTACAGCTACTAGTGGTTGTTTTGTAGGATGTGTTCTACAGTTGTGTGAGGTTCTATAGCTACTAGTGGTAGTCTTGTAGGATGTGTTCTACAGTTGTGTGAGTTTCTACATGTGCTAGATGTATGATACGTTCTAGAGTAAACTTCGATGTTCTACATGTGCTAGATGTATAATACACGTTCTAGAGTAAACTTCGATGTTCTACATGTGCTAGATGTATAATACACGTTCTAGAGTAAACTTCGATGTTCTACATGTGCTAGATGTATAATACACGTTCTAGAGTAAACTTCGATGTTCTACATGTGCTAGATGTATAATACACGTTCTAGGGTAAACTTCGATGTTCTACATGTGCTAGATGTATAATACACGTTCTAGAGTAAACTTCGATGTTCTACATGTGCTAGATGTATAATACACGTTATAGAGTAAACTTCGATGTTCTACATGTGCTAGTGGCTGCAACAGAAAGCCCCTAAATGTTTCAGCAATGAAGTCAATCGCTTCAGTTTAAACATTCGCTAAATGTGGTACACCTCTACCTCTACATATAAATGCATATATAGAAGTTCAAACAAATGCACTAGTATTCCCTGTTCTTTAAGACTGCCATCTAATTAGGCTAACTACCAGCAAATTAGCCTAATCATGTCTCCACACATCGCGTCATTCCTAAAGCCGCCTTTCATGTTTCCTCCTAAAGCATGTTTGTTTGCGACCACCAATCGCCTGCCTCAATCAGCATTCATCCTCTTACAAACTCTAATGTAGTGATAATTAAAGGCTTCCCATAAGGGGCTTTGAGTACATTAACCAGGCCGGCTTGGAGAAACTTTGGCCGATCTATGATTTGCCAGCTGCTTTTAGCCAAATTAAGCACGAATTTCATTTGCGGTGTGCCCAATTACCCGCTTTTAACACGAGCTGTTAAGAAAATAATGCCTCAACAGCAGCATTTCTGCCATTCATCTTTGTTGGGTATTACCAATCACCGGTAGCTCAGTGGCCAGCGCGTTTGCCTACATGTCCTGTGGACATATGTTCGAATTCTCATCATGGCGGACGTGTAAAACAAATGGATTTGGGTTCCGAGTCGGCCCAGCTTACAATGAGTACCAGGGCATTTCCTGGGAAGTAAAGGCGGCCGGTGGGATATTAAACACACCACCAACGGGTGGTCTATACAATATGGGGCTAGCGTTGGGGACAACGGGTCCTCTTCTTGGCTGACTGTTACCACATGACACAACATGCATCAAGGTCTGTAAAACGGGTCGTTTACATTTGTTACTATAAGAGACAGGAGATCAGAAAATAAAAGATAGGCGAGATAAGACGAAGAATATGATAGATAAAAGAGGAAAGGTCACAAGAGGTGAAAAAGGGCAGATTCTAGCAGGGAAACAAAGTTAGTTGCATATCCTTTACAGGACGTTGCAGTAAACACCAGCATTTTTGTGTGTGCTGTTGTGACTTCTTGGCAAGTTTACGTTCAGTAGTTTGCCATTGCTTTCTGAACGACCAGCATCCATACCATTTTGTAACAAACCAACGCACGGAGCCGGCCCGGCAGGGAAAGCAACGATTATACTTGTAACTCCCCTAAAAATATTTTACAGCCAGTTGTAACTGCTGACGGCAACACAACAACCACAAGGCAACTAACACAGAACACACCACAGGGGGCAAATGCCAATCACATTTAACACTAACACACAAACTAACTTAACCGAACCAATAAGTGCAGTAAACGAGGTAAAATGCCTTTATTTACGTTAGGAAAAGAGTATAACACATGCAGAAGCCAGCAAATATTCCAATACCATCCATCCATCATGTGCCATGCCGGTAAGCGTGGGCGGTCATGTTCTGCCATCTCACTCGATCAACAGAGTCGTGGATCAGTTCCGTGTTTTTGTCTCGACCATGCCACAAGGCCAAGCCATCCAGATACTTGTTTCTAGGTCTTCCCCTTGGTCTGTTCCCCTCGATCTTACCAGTTGTCACCAAGTTCTCCAAATCATTTCTTCTCATAACATGCCCAAAAAATTGTGACTGTCTACGTCTAATGTCTCTGATCAGTTTACGATCTTCATTTGTTTCTTGAAGGACTTGTTCATTGGTCTTTCTGGCTGTCCATGGTATTCTTTGCATTTTCCTCAGAAACCACATTTCTACAGCCATCAGATGTTTCTCAGCCTGGCTGCTCATTGTCCAAGCTTCACATCCATATAAAAGTACAGGTTCTATGTAGCATCTCAACACTCTTTTTCTCGTTTCAATTGACATCTTTTTATTGGTCAGTATGTTTTTCATCTTGCTAAAGGCTACTTTTGCCATGGCGATTCTTGTTCTAATCTCTTCAAGGCATCTCCCATCAGATGTTATTACTGTTCCGAGGTAATTGTACCTATTCACTTGTTGAAGAATATTCCCATTTACTTGTATATTACATTGTGGTATTTCGTCCTTCCTAGTGACGACCATAATCTGTGTCTTTTTACAATTTAATTCTAACCCTTGTTGTTCACTGTGTGTAACAACCGCATCTACTAAATTTTGCAGGTCCTGTTCATTATCTGCAATCAAGACTGTATCATCTGCATATCTAATGTTATTGATGCATCGTCCCCCAATGTTGATTCCTTCCATATTTTCAATATTTCTGAAAATATTTTCACTGTACAGGGAAAACAGATCTGGAGACATTACACATCCCTGTCTCACACCTCTCTTAATAGGCTGATATTGGCTTACTTCATTATCAACTCTTATGGCAGCTTGTTGTTTCCAATATATGTTTTTTACAAGTCTAAGGTCTTTCCCATCAATTTGTAGATCTTCAAGCATCCTTATCATGTTGACATGTCTCACTTTATCAAAAGCCTTTGTGTAGTCAATGAAGCAAAGGTGTAGATCTTTGTTTACTTCTATAGAACGTTCAATTACGGTTCTCAGTATATACACAGCATTTACTGTACCCTTGCCTACTACAAACCCACATTGTTCTTCTCCTATTTCAGGTTGTATTTTCCTCCTAACTCTTTGCATGATAATTCTTAGCAAAATCTTCGTGATGTGACTCATTATACTAATTGTTCGATGTTGATCACATTCCAAGGCTCCTGATTTCTTTGGGATTGCAATAAATACAGAATTACATAACTCATGAGGTATGTTTCCAGTATCATATATTGTATTAAGCAGACTGGTAACTTTATCTATTCCATATTCTTCTAAAGCATTAATCATTTCTGTTGTGACGCTGTCTGGACCGGGGGTTTTGCCAGATTTCATATGATTAAGAGCATTCTGAACCTCCATCTTCAAAATTGCTGGCCCTTCATTGTTATTTTGAACAATATATTGTTCGTCTCTGCTATCGTCATAAAGGTTTTTCACGTAATCTGACCATACATGTAAAATCTGATCTTTTTCTATTATGACTCTTCCATCTTTTGTCTTTAGGCAGCCTGCTGATGTACGTGTTCTTTGATTAGTAATCTCCTGAATTCTTTTGTGCATTAGTTTCGCATTTTTACTGTTGTGTTGTTTTTCAATTTCTCTGCAATTTTTCTCAAGCCATGTTTCTTTAGCCTCCTTACATAAGGTTCTGACTTTTCTGTGAATTTCTTCATATTTGGCAGGATTATTTTTGTTCTGTCTTCTTGTTTCCATTAGTTGTAAAATTTCTTCAGTCATCCATGTCTTACGGCCAACTTTCTTTACTTTTGGAATAGTTTTTTCTGCTGCACAACTGATTGAATTCTTCAGCATTTCCCATTGATCATCTACATCTTGAAATAGGATCTCTAGATCAGACAATAAATCAAATTTGTTCTTTACTTCTATGTTAAAATTATCTTGTATTTCTTTGTCAGTTTTCAATTTGCACAAGTCATATTTAGGGTTTCCTGCTGTATACTTGACTTTCTTTAACTTTACCCTCAATGTGCCAGTAATTAATCTGTGATCACTGTAACAGTCTGCATTTGGAACTGTTTTTACAACTGTTAATGCATTTCGAAACCTTTTGCTTATCAGGATGTAATCTATCTGGTTTTTAATCCTGCTGTCTGGACTCCTCCATGTCCATAATCTTCTAGGATGTTGTTTAAACCAGGTGTTTCCTACAACCAATTCATGTTCTTTTGCCCATTCTACAAGTCTGTAACCTCTTTCATTTCTCTCTCCCAAACCATGGTTGCCTACACTGTATCCATCGCTTTGCTTTCCTATTTTTGCGTTGAAATCACCCATTATGATATTTATTTCTGATTTTTGACAGTTCTTCAAAGCAGACTCCATGTCATTATAAAATTCCTCTATACTTTCTTCACTGCTTTCACTTGTTGGGGCATATACTTGAATTACATTTATTTTAAAAGGTCTTCCGTTTAATTTTACTAATAGAACTCTGTCTGACACAGCCCAATATCCTTTGACAGAATTTGATGTTTGTTTATCTAATATAATGGCTACACCTCTTTGCTGTTCTTCTCCCCCCGAGTAAATAATCTTACAATCCTCTCCTGTCCTTATCCCTGCTCCTCTCCATCTCGTTTCCTATATTCCTAATATGTTAATCTTCTCTCTCTCCATTTCTTTTTTGATGTCCTCCAACTTTCCATCTGCATTCATTGTTCTAACATTCCAAGTTCCTACTTTCAATGATATTAATCTTTTGCACCTAGTAGCCTGTTGACGGTCTGGAGTCACCTGGTGCGCATGACTATCCCTACCGGGCGAGGCTGCTCCTATGGAGCACCCATTTACGCCGTTTCTCTGATTATCGATAAGTGAACACAACATGATTTTCTTGGCATGTGTAAAGAAGGTAGTTTGCCTTTGCTTTCCTTCCCAGCAGTGACCATACTGGTCAGTGACCGTAGCCATTGTCTCCTCAAAAAAGGAGATCCTCTGCCTACCGTCGTGAAGGTGTAGACCATAACCTACAACTATCTGTCGGCTGCTCTTCATCTTCATCCACCACCTGCACCCATGGCTTCACGTAACCCTGATCGGGGGGCTAAACGGGTACTCTACCTTGCCCAAGGGTGTCCCGTAGGCTAGCGGAGGGAAGGAGGCATGTATTCCAATACACGCACTAACAAATCAGTGATTTGATCCATTCATTCATTCAGTAGCATGTCCTTTGCAGAACCCCGCTCCCATAACAACCTTCCGGAAAACCTCTCGATCCCCAGCGTCCGATACACCCATTTGGAGATCATCCGCCACATCCTGCAACCATCTTCTCGTTGGCCTTCCTCTTCCTCTCTTCCCAGGCATATACTCCTAAATTATTGTTCTCTCCAAACTTTCGTGGCGTTTCAAGTGACCAAAATATTTCAATTTTCTTTGTTTTATCGTCTTTAATAGCCAACCTTCTTCAGTATTTAGCTCTTGAAGTATGACTGCATTTGTTCTTTTCTTTACCCAAGATATTCTCAGAACTCGTCTATAACATTTATATTCAAATGCATTTATGCGCTGCTCAGCTTGTTTAGTAAGTGTCCAGGTCTCATAGGCGTATATTGCAATGGGAAAGATGCATGCTCTTAAAAATCTAATTTTTGTAGTTCTGTCTGTCCCACTCCATAATTTAATCAGTTGTTTTAGTCTTTGAAGAGCAATTGATAGTCGTCGTTTAATTTCTTTCATTGTGTCACCGTTGTTGGTAATCAATGACCCTAGATATTCAAATTTTTCCACCACCTCCAATTTTTCCTCATTAACATATATTTATTTCTCCATAGTAGTTTTATCTGCATGCATTATCTTTGATTTTGCTATCTTGAGATATAAGTTGTGATTTTCACTATTCAATTGGGTTGAGGCTATTAGGTTTTCTATACCATTCTGTGTTGTGGATAGCAATACTGTATCATCAGCATACCGAATCTCTGGTATGTCATGACCGCCGATATTTAGGGCATCAGTGATTTGATAGAGCATGTGTTTTTCCATACCGGTTCGCCGCCCATTCACACACACACACACACACACATACACACACACACACACACACACACACACACACACATATATATATATATATATATATATATATATATATATATATATGTGTGTGTGTGTGTGTGTGTGTGTGTGTTAGCGTGCTTGCGTGCGTGCCTGCGTTTGTGTGTACGTGTATATATGTGTGTAAATGAGCGGGCAGGGATGGAAAAAAAACACGCTTTATCAAATGATGTTACCTTAAATTCAACAAAGTTAAACACGAACTGCATGCTGTTGGAGATCTCGCACGCACGCACGCACACACACGCACACACATACACACACACACATATATATATATATGGAGGCATAACTCCATTTTACAAACTATCGTCTGTCAAGGTGCCAGTCAATATATATATATATCGAATACAACAGCCGTGGTAGGACAGCTGCTGGCCATCTTGTCTGCCGGACCAATTGTCATGTGATCGAATCCCCATATAAACGGATTTGTAAATTGATCCTAGCTCGAAGGTCCAACTAAAAATGGGTACCTGGAATAGCCCTAGGGAGTACAGGCGGCCGGCGTGAGACTGATACCCGATACCCGTGATTGTATAGACCAGCCAGCACCCGATGGGGGATGTGGTCAATGTCACGTCGGCCG
Organism: Cepaea hortensis; assembly: GCA_963921405.1. Taxonomy (NCBI): domain Eukaryota; kingdom Metazoa; phylum Mollusca; class Gastropoda; order Stylommatophora; family Helicidae; genus Cepaea; species Cepaea hortensis. Next base: position 68,492,974 of record OY992883.1, on the reverse strand, counting down.
TCTTTACTTCCCAGAGCATTCACCGTACACTTTCTCAGCTGCTTCCATCTCTAAGCCCAGGTCATTATAACAAAATGTCCGGTTGGAAGGGGATTTGAACCATGTGACCGCGTGGCCAACAGGCTGGTGTACTAGCGACAGTGCTAGCGCATCCCCCAACTTGACCTGGACTTTGACAACATCGGGAGAAGGACTTGAGGACACCGGTGTGTGGGAACCGTGACGACATAGAACATGGGGAGATGGACTTGAGGACACCGGTGTGTGGGAACCGTGACCACATAGAACATGGGGAGATGGACTTGAGGACACCGGTGTGTGGGAACCGTGACCACATAGAACATGGGGAGATGGACTTGAGGACACCGGTGTGTGGGAACAGTGACGACATAGAACATGAGGAGATGGACTTGAGGACACCGGTGTGTGGGAACCGTGAAGACATAGAACATGGGGTGTTGGGACATTACAGTGCGGAGACAACACTTGATGATGATGATGATGATGATGATGATGATGATGATGATGATGATGATGATGATGAAAGCCGAGAGCGTGTTAGGACTTGAATCTGAAGTCTCTGTACCGATCACTGTCTCTGTTGTCTAGCGTGCTGCCCCATATATTTCCTCCTTCCTTCTATGATGCAGTACTCTCGTGTCTAGTTTTCCTCCCCATATATTTCTTCCTATTTGTGTTGGAACTCTTCGCTGGCTGCTGAGGATGGGGACGGGGCGCCAATGGGAATGCCCCGAATGCTGTGATGTCGGTTCCTAGATCAATCAATCAATCAATCAATCAATCAATCTTCCTGCCTTCTGCGATGAAGTGCTGCAAGAGGCCAGTTTAAACAACAACAACAAACATGTCATTAGCCATACGAGGACAAGGCAACAGTTAGTTTGGTGACGATATGAGGCAAGAAGTTACGGAGAACGTTGTGACAACGCGAAGGATTGAGGGTGGGAGAGACACAGGTGGACAGAGGTAAAAAATGCTGAATGGGTTAACGGAGTCTCGCAGAAGACGATTAGAAGTGGTACTTACCAAGAGCAAAGGACAGTTGTTTCTGGGTGAACTGCCGTCTGCGCCGCTCGACATGGCACATGTTGATGATGATGATGATGATGATGATGATGATGATGATGATGATGATGATGATGATGATGATGATGATGATGATGATGTCGCTATGCCACTGACTAGCTACGCATTTCTTAATCTCTGATTTCGACTATCCCCGGGCCTCAAATGCTCGATGCTTACTTGTGACATATCAATTTTATATCCATTTTATCATATATGATCCATTGGATACAATCGTTATCAGCGTTATCAGCGCAGCAGCGGGAGCATCGGCTGACCACCTCGTAACACGGACAGACAACTTAGAAGACGTGAAACCATGTCGTTGGCTAAGTGCTGAGAACGTGTCCATTGACAGATGTCAGTCAGGACGCTGTCAAGCTACTCAGCAGCAAATGAAATTGCTATTGCGACTTTCTGTCTGTCCGTCCGTCCTTCTGTCTGTTTTTGTTTTTGTTTATCACTCTTTCTGTGTGGTGGCTCCTCTTTGGCTTGGCGGTGGCAAACAAACAAGTTTCAGGAGTAAGGCTGTAAGGCAGATGACGTTAGGAATTAAACCATGCGTGCTTTCGTGAAAACTGCAGAGACTAATTACACCCTACAGTTTCAGTAAAAAAAAAATACTCACAGCTACACACACACACATACATGCAATCACACACACAGAACACACACACACACACACACACACACACACACACACACACAATTCCCATTGTGTTATCATACAAGCATCTGTGTAAGAATACTGGCAAAGTTAACATTGAATTAATGACACGGTTATGAAACAAAACAGAGGACTTGAAGGCAACAGGTTGAGTAAACTAGTACTGGGAGATTGTAGGGAGAGAAAAAGCAAAGTACGAAATACGTACTGTATTAATGCAGTGACAGACCATAAAGTGAACGAAGTTAAAAGTGATCTTAATAGAATTAGAAGGATAGTAGAGGAACCGCGGGAAGAAAATAAGAAGAGAAGGAAGAAGAAGATGATGATTATGAAGAATCCACAGCAGCAGGCCAATAAGACCACAACTGAACGCAGCAGCCATAAATGTGCACGCGTGGCGTCGGTCTTCACTAATGTCGTGTCACTGACAGCCGCTGGCCCTATTTTACTCTCTGTTCTTATTTCGGTCTACTTGTGACGTAAACCTCTTGAACACAGATCTCGTGTATACCGTCACAGAAGGAAGAGAGCGTGGGAGAGAGGAGGGAATCTAGAAGGTGAGAGCGGAGGGAAACTAGAAGGCGAGAGTAATAAACTCAACAGCTCTAAGAGAAATAGGCAGCACACGTGAAAAGTATGACCGCCGACCAGTTGTCTGGCGGGGATATCAAACAAATCAGGTACTGTCATGGAAAAGAGAACACTGACGCCTCGGCTGCTTTCTGTTTGTGTTGACACAGAGAACACTGACGCCTCGGCTGCTCTCTGTCTGTGTTGACACAGAGGACACTGACGCCTCGGCTGCTCTCTGTCTGTGTTGACACATAGAACACTGACGCCTCGGCTGCTCTCTGTCTGTGTTGACACATAGAACACTGACGCCTCGGCTGCTCTCTGTGTTGACACAGAGAACACTGACGTCTCGGCTGCTCTCTGTCTGTGTTGACACATAGAACACTGACGCCTCGGCTGCTCTCTGTGTTGACACAGAGAACACTGACGTCTCGGCTGCTCTCTGTCTGTGTTGACACATAGAACACTGACGTCTCGGCTGCTCTCTGTGTTGACACATAGAACACTGACGCCTCGGCTGCTCTCTGTCTGTGTTGACACATAGAACACTGACGCCTCGGCTGCTCTCTGTGTTGACACAGAGAACACTGACGTCTCGGCTGCTCTCTGTGTTGACACAGACGTCTCGGCTGCTCTCTGTCTGTGTTGACACAGAGAACACTGACGCCTCGGCTGCTCTCTGTCTGTATTGTTGGAAGTTGTATGTAAGCGCTGTCCTTTTTGGAGTTATCCTTACATTAATTGTTTCACGTGAAAAATAACTCGTGAAAAGAGTTCGTGATATGTGTGACTACCATAAAGCCCTTTGAAGTTTGGTGAAGTTTCTTGTTCCCTTGTTTGAGACTTCTCAAGTAGCTGGTCTTCGTGACTCGTGCATCCAAAGATGAGTCAGTTGACTGAACATCGCGGTACAATGGCATACTGCACATATACGCACAGATTGCCTGTACTTTATATCTGTCACGTATGTTCCTACAAATAATGTCAATGAAGACCATAGTAAGAATCATTCGTGTAAAAATATTCTTATTATCATCATTGTCTTCGCAAAGCGGCGCAGGCGTTCATACCTCAAAACAGATCTTGGTCCTTGGTTCATATCTCAACACAGATCTCAGTCCTTGGTTCATATCTCAACACAGATCTCAGTCCTTGGTTCATATGTCAACACAGATCTCAGTCCTTGGTTCATACCTCAACACAGATCTCAGTCCTTTTTTAATACCTCAACACAGATCTCGGTCCTTGGTTCATACCCCAATACAGATCTCAGTCCTTGGTTCACAGATCTCAGCCCTTGGTTCATACCACAACACATATCCCAGTCCTTGGTTCATAGATCTCAGTCCTTGGTTCATACCTCAAAACAGATCTCAGTCCTTGGTTCATACCTCAATACAGATCTCAGTCCTTGGTTAATACCTCAACACAGATCTCAGTCCTTGGTTCATACCTCAACACATATCTCAGTCCTTAGTTCATACCTCAACACATATCTCAGTCCTTGGTTCATACCTCAACACGGATCCAGTCCTTGGTTCATACCTCAACATAGATCTCAGTCCTTGGTTCACAGATCTCAGTCCTTAGTTCATACCTCAACACAGATCTCGGCCCTTGGTTCATACCTCAACACAGATCTCGGCCCTTGGTTCATACCTCAACACAGATCTCAGTCCTTAGTTCATACCTCAACACAGATCTCGGCCCTTGGTTCATACCTCAACACAGATCTCGGCCCTTGGTTCATACCTCAACACAGATCTCAGTCCTTAGTTCATACCTCAACACAGATCTCAGTCCTTGGTTCACAGATCTCAGTCCTTAGTTCATACCTCAACACGGATCCAGTCCTTGGTTCACAGATCTCAGTCCTTGGTTCATACCTCAACACGGATCCAGTCCTTGGTTCATACCTCAACATAGATCTCAGTCCTTGGTTCACATATCTCAGTCCTTAGTTCATACCTCAACACAGATCTCGGCCCTTGGTTCACACCTCAACACAGATCTCAGTCCTTAGTTCATACCTCAACATAGATCTCAGTCCTTGGTTCACAGATCTCAGTCCTTGGTTCATACCTCAACACAGATCTCGGCCCTTGGTTCATACCTCAACACAGATCTCAGTCCTTAGTTCATACCTCAACACAGATCTCAGTCCTTGGTTCATACCTCAACACAGATCTGTCCTTAGTTCACAGATCTCAGTCCTTAGTTCATACCTCAACACAGATCTCGGCCCTTGGTTCATACCTCAACACAGATCTCAGTCCTTGGGTCACAGATCTCAGTCCTTTGTTCATACCTCAACACAGATCTCATTCCATAGTTGATACATCAACAGATCTCAGTCATTGGTTCATACAACACAGATCTCAGTCCTTGGTTCACAGATCTCAGTCCTTTGTTCATACCTCAAAAGAGATCTCATTCCATAGTTCATATCTCAACACAGATCTCAGTCCTTGGTACATACCTCAACACAGATCTCGGTCATTGGTTCATACCTCAACACAGATCTCAGTCCTTGGTTCATACCTCAACACAGATTTCGGTCCTTGGTTCATACCTCAACACAGTTCTCGGTCCTTGGTTCATACCTCAACACAGATCTCAGTCCTTGGTTCACAGATCTCAGTCCTTGGTTCATACCTAAACACAGATCTAAGTCCTTGATCATACCTCAACACAGATCTCAGTGCTTGGTTCATACCTCTACACAGATCCCAGTCCTTGATTCATACCTCAACACAGATCTTAGTCCTTGGTTCACGTAGTCCTTGGTTCATACCTCAACACAGATCTCAGTCCTTGATCATACCTCAACACAGATCTCAGTCCTTGGTTCATACCTCAACACAGATCTCAGTCCTTGGTTCATACCTCAACACAGATCTCAGTCTTTGGTTCACAGATCTCAGTCCATGGTTCATACTTCAACACATATCTCAGTCCTTGGTTCATACCTCAACACAGATCTCAGTCCTTGGTTCACAGATCTCAGTCCTTGGTTCACATATCTCAGTCCTTGGTTCACAGATCTCAGTCCTTGGTTCATATCTCAACATAGATCTCAGTCCTTGGTTCATACCTCAAAACAGATCTCAGTCATTGGTTCATACAACACAGATCTCTGTCCTTGGTTCACAGATCTCAGTCCTTTGTTCATACCTCAACAGAGATCTCATTCCATAGTTCATATCTCAACACAGATCTCAGTCCTTGGTTCATACCTCAACACAGATCTCGGTCCTTGGTTCATACCTCAACACAGTTCTCGGTCCTTGGTTCATACCTCAACACAGATCTCAGTCCTTGGTTCACAGATCTCAGTCCTTGGTTCATACCTAAACACAGATCTAAGTCCTTGATCATACCTCAACACAGATCTCAGTGCTTGGTTCATACCTCTACACAGATCTCAGTCCTTGATTCATACCTCAACACAGATCTTAGTCCTTGGTTCACGTAGTCCTTGGTTCATACCTCAACACAGATCTCAGTCCTTGATCATACCTCAACACAGATCTCAGTCCTTGGTTCATACCTCAACACAGATCTCAGTCCTTGGTTCATACCTCAACACAGATCTCAGTCTTTGGTTCACAGATCTCAGTCCATGGTTCATACTTCAACACATATCTCAGTCCTTGGTTCATACCTCAACACAGATCTCAGTCCTTGGTTCACAGATCTCAGTCCTTGGTTCACAGATCTCAATCCATGGTTCATACCTCAACACAGATCTCAGTCCTTGGTTCATACCTCAACACATATCTCAGTCTTTGGTTCATACCTCAACACATATCTCAGTCCTTGGTTCATACCTCAACACAGATCTCAGTCCTTGGTTCATACCTCACCACAGATCTGAGTCCTTGGTTCATACCTCAACACAGATCTCAGTCCTTGGTTCATACCTCAACACAGATCTCAGTCCTTGGTTCATACCTCAACACAGATCTCAGTCCTTGGTTCATACCTCAACACAGATCTCAGTCCTTGGTTCATACCTCAACACAGATCTCAGTCCTTGGTTCACAGATCTCAGTCCTTGGTTCATACCTAAACACAGATCTAAGTCCTTGATCATACCTCAACACAGATCTCAGTGCTTGGTTCATACCTCTACACAGATCTCAGTCCTTGATTCATACCTCAACACAGATCTTAGTCCTTGGTTCACGTAGTCCTTGGTTCATACCTCAACACAGATCTCAGTCCTTGATCATACCTCAACACAGATCTCAGTCCTTGGTTCATACCTCAACACAGATCTCAGTCCTTGGTTCATACCTCAACACAGATCTCAGTCTTTGGTTCACAGATCTCAGTCCATGGTTCATACTTCAACACATATCTCAGTCCTTGGTTCATACCTCAACACAGATCTCAGTCCTTGGTTCACAGATCTCAGTCCTTGGTTCACATATCTCAGTCCTTGGTTCACAGATCTCAGTCCTTGGTTCATATCTCAACATAGATCTCAGTCCTTGGTTCATACCTCAAAACAGATCTCAGTCATTGGTTCATACAACACAGATCTCTGTCCTTGGTTCACAGATCTCAGTCCTTTGTTCATACCTCAACAGAGATCTCATTCCATAGTTCATATCTCAACACAGATCTCAGTCCTTGGTTCATACCTCAACACAGATCTCGGTCATTGGTTCATACCTCAACACAGATCTCAGTCCTTGGTTCATACCTAAACACAGATCTAAGTCCTTGATCATACCTCAACACAGATCTCAGTCCTTGGTTCACAGATCTAAGTCCTTTGTTCATACCTCAACACAGATCTCTTTCCGTAGTTCATACCTCAACACAGATCTCAGTCTTTGGTTCATACCTCAACACAGATCTCAGTCCTTGGTTCATGCCTCAACACAGATCTCAGTCTTTGGTTCATACCTCAACACAGATCTCAGTCCTTGGTTCATACCTCAACACAGATCTCAGTCCATGGTTCATACCTCAACACATCTCAGTCCTTGGTTCACAGATCTAAGTCCTTTGTTCATACCTCAACACAGATCTCTTTCCATAGTTCATACCTCAACACAGATCTCAGTCTTTGTTTCATACATCAACACAGATCTCAGCCTTTGGTTCACACCTCAACACAGATCTCAGTCTTTGGTTCATACCTCAACACAGATCTCAGTCCTTGGTTCATACCTCAACACAGATCTCAGTCCTTGGTTCATACCTCAATACAGATCTCTGTCCTTCGTTCATACCTCAACACATATCTCAGCCCTTGGTTCATACCTCAATACAGATCTCAGTCCTTTGTTCATACCTCAACACAGATCTCAGTCCTTGGTTCATACCTCAATATAGATCTCAGTCCTTGGTTCATACCTCAACACAGATCTCAGTCCTTGGTTCATACCTCAACACAGATCTCTGTCCTTGGTTCATACCTCAACACAGATCTCAGTCCTTGGTTCATACCTCAACACAGATCTCAGTCCTTGGTTCATACCTCAACACAGATCTCAGTCCTTGGTTCATACCTCAACACAGATCTCAGTCCTTGGTTCATACCTCAACACAGATCTCAGTCCTTGGTTGATACCTCAACACAGATCTCTGTCTTTGGTTCATACCTCAACACAGATCTCAGTACTTAGTTCATACCTCAACACAGATCTCAGTCCTTGGTTCATACCTTAAAGCAGATCTCAGTCCTTGGATCATACCTCAACACAGATCTCTGTCCTTGGTTTATACCTCAATGCAGATCTCAGTCCTTTTTTCATACATCAACACAGATATCAGTCCTTGTTTCATACATCAACACAGATCTCAGTCCTTGGTACATACCTCAACACAGATCTCAGTTCTTGGTTCATACCTCAACACAGATCTCAGTCCTTGGTTCACAGATCTCAGTCCTTGTTTCATACCTCAACACAGATCTCAGTCCTTGGTTCATACCTCAACATAGATCTCAATCCTTGGTTTCAGGAACAATTGTGGTGATGATGCCATTGTCTTAGACCATCAAGTATAATTGTCCTCGGTCTGCCTTTTCCTTTTCTACCGCTGATTTTGCCAGTCGTCGCGATATTTTTCAATGTCCCTCTTCTCATTAGACGACTACGGAGTGCTGTTTGTGTCTTTCTTACAGTTGTGAATAATGTTCTGCTTTTATTAGTCTATTCCTGGCAGTCGTTGTTAGTCTATATTTTTACTATATTGACTCAATCAAGTCATCAGGTGCCGTCTCCACAATAAAAGTTGGCTGCAAAGGATGTCCGAACTGTCTCGTGCGTTGGTTGTACACTCTGACAGACTTCCGTTCGTCGATCTCTTGATGTTATCTTCCCACTTGAATGGATGTCTACCTCTGGTACGCCTGCACCTCTTGCTCGCCTGCCTTCAGATACCCCCATATGGTTTTTATAAGTGTTATATGTTTAATGTGAACGACATATTAATTTATCTCTGTTTTATTTCTTTCAACAGCTAGTTTTTCATGCTAAACCTCTCTAGGACATCTGTTGTTGTCTGGTTTTGCTTTCGTGAAGTACGACCTATTCCTCTCTATATCCATATGTCCAGGGCCTCAGTTCGACTTTCTGCTTGCTTGTTCATTATACCTATTTCTTATCACATAGTCGTGTTGTATATGTTTATTCTAAAGTGTAATGTATATCGTTTATGTCTCCATATGTTAATATTTTAAATGATGGTTGAATACATATTTAGCAATTCTTATTCTGATTTTGGTTTCTGTTTCACCCCTGCTAATATCTGTTATTACATGTACACGATAGGAGAAACGTGTTGCTTTCCACATGTGTCGATGTCAAATATGGTGAAATGTCAAGTTTGAGGAGCGGCTGGCCGAGTGGCTAGAACGCCGGACACTCCTTCGGGAGACCCGTGTTCGATCCCTCGGTAAGGTGTGGGATTTTTTTCTGTCGGGAGCAAAAAGAAAATCCTAACCTGCACAGTTCGCGGCGATTGCTCTAGCCAGGCGGCCTTTATTCCTCAGGCCCAAAGACCCCTCTGCCATACACCGCAAGGTACTATATTGGCAGTAAATGACAGTTGACAGTTACAATCAAGCACACTGGAGTGTCAAACCAGTGATGGTACAAGAGTAGTACAAAATCTTATAGTAACAATACAAAACAGCGAATATAGTTATCATAAATACAAACAGGAATGTGAAAACATATACAACAAGGTTTAGGAACTTGTGCTGTCATCTGATCTATTCAAATTCTACCTTGGCATCTTCTTCACACCTTTGCATTTCCTTGGAATCAGCCTATACCTGTAGCGTTGTTTCCTGAATGCTTTGTCTTCTCCAGTTCAGCAGGTTTCCATAGTTTGACATCTGGGGCTGTTTCATTGGGCCCCGTTATAAACCTTTCTGAGCTGTATCTGGTATGTTGTATTATGTGCTCTGTAGTTTGAGGAGTCGGCTCATCTGTACACATTCCAGCATAACCAATCTTTAGCTTTGTTTATATGTGGCTGTTGAGTTTGGCTTGTCCTGCTACGAGTCCAAGTCCGTACAACAGATAATAATAGTCATCCTGTGGTTGAATAAGTGACTTCGGTGTGTTTTTATACCAATTCCAATGTAAAAAACACTGACCAGTTCAACGGGCTGTCGCTGCTTAGGTTATAATTGTGGTCAGTGTAACAAGCTACGTGGAGGGTCCCAAATAGCCCGGTCACAATATTTCAAATATCTTCTATAGCCCTGGCTTAGATAGGTCTTTACCTGCCAACCCTCCTCCGTTTTCCCTGGACACACTGTCACGCTTCCTTTCGACCTAGGGACCTATTTCCTGCAGTGTTCTTCTGGCTGACGCATAAATAACATGGCAGTCGTCAGAACAACTTGGAAGTAATTTTATTAACCTAATCAAGAACAGCACAGGAACACATAAAGGCAGATAAACAGATAGATCTACACAGACACTACACTGGTAAATTCTAACACAGAGCCTCAAGTCGCCACAGTCACAGATCCAGCTTCAGATACTGTCTGATCTGTCCACACACTTCTCACCAAAGATGTCCGAATCTCCTTCCTTCTCCAACAACTGGGTGTAGGTTCAACCGGCTTTTGTAGAATCCAAGCGACTGGTGTGTTGAGGACTTCTGTTCATTGTCATCTGAATTAGTTCGGCACTAGGTCTTCACTGACCTATGAAAAGCTTTAGTGTTGCCGATAAGGTGAGGTGTTTGTGAAGGATAATGGTTGGGTCCTTTTAATGTCCGGGATAAAATGGGTATGCCAGAAAATCACTCTTAGGCTCCCTCCGGACAACAACTGCTCTCAGGCGTATGTTGTTAAAACAAAACCGGCAATGCACCAGTCATACAAAATGTCCTTGCTTCAAGACCTGCACCTTGCCTTGAGTTGGCCTCGTTGGACATATTTACGTTAGCCTAGAAGTACCGGTGATAATGTCCCTTCGAAGACATAGTCACTTCCCATAGAAGAGGACCCTGGAGATGATAAATAAAACCTGAGCGACTGGGCTGACTCATGTATCACACAAATACACTATATTTAATACCTGATTGACCAGGCCTGACCTGTCAGGTAGCCCCTGGATTGGCCACGTCCGGGTTTGAGTAGACCTCCAGCTGGACGAAGTCCGGTTGTCTTTTTGGCCACACGACACACCCTCCACACTCATACCAAGCCTTTATTATGATTGGGCACATTCATTCCCATGCTTCCCTCTCACTTGCAACCATGCCTTTCTCACCCGCAAGATCTTGTGGTGTGGTGCGCCCAGTAATCCGTGTGTTACATCTCATTAACTCATAGTATAGTAATGGGGTTGTATGGCACGCTTTGTAGTTCCCCACTCCCTGCAAGAATAGGAAAGAAGATCCTACCCCCTCCCGGCTCCGCTCTTGTCTGAGCGGTCGCCGCAATGTACCAGCAGTGCCCCACAGAACACATAGATTCAGCGGAATGCAGGTTCTCTAAATGAGATACAGAAGTCCATTAACTTCCCTACATCATCCCATCTAGTAACAGATGAAAGAGATAGTCCTGTGAATAGCCTCTTCTGGCTCAAGAAGATAGATCAGAGATTGGTGTACCCCATTCCCAAAATACCCACTGAGTATATACAACAGAAAGATGACAATCTGTCCAATTCAAGCCGTAGATAGAAAGACAGCAACAGCTCATCTGACGCCAAGAACAAATGAAATCCTCTTGGGAGATATATGGTTCAGATTCACTTCCCCGGCTATGCCAAGGACAAGACGTGCAGCCAAATCGGCTAACGGTCACCCAACTCGTCATTGGTTATGATTGGCCTTTCGCCAATTCATCTTCCCCTTCAACCCATGGTATATTTATAACTCCATGTTTGGCTGGAGTACCCACAACCCAAGCCCTACCTTTCTTCACCACTTCAGTAGGAGGTTGCATCTCTGTCCCAATCTTCAAATCGACTTGACAAGATGCCACTATCCAACGGTAGGTGTGTACACGGCCATGAATTGCTTAGCAGCCGCACCAGCGCTCATTTGGCGCAAGGCGCTCCATCGGGTTTACCCGATGTGAAAGACATTGGCTACTTGCTCCATGTAAAGATTGTGATAGGAAGATAACCCAAAGAACCATCTTTCATGGAGATTTGAGAGAACAAGAGAACTGAGAGCTTCCGAAAGCCGTTCCCCCCTGTCTACCCAAAATAAAAGAATGCATAAGGACATGGACCACTGGCGTTTCGCTACATAGGCCCCCTCTTAAGAAAGTCGAACCCTACGAACTTTCTACTGTCAGTGGTTCTGTTCGAATGACCCCACCCTCACATTCAACCATAGGATGCCGTGATAAAAAATCTGCTCCCACATTCTCCCTTCCGGGGATGTATTCGACCGTGAACTGATACGGTTGTAGGAGCAATGACCATCTCATCAACCTCGCGTTCAGTTTCTTAGAAGTTGCCAAGAACGTCAGAGGTTGATGGTCGGACTGCACTTTGAACTGGACTCCATACAGATAAGGTTGAAATTTCTGTACCGCCCACACTAGAGCTAGACATTCCCGTTCGACGGTGGAATAATTCCGTTCGGCGGGTAACAGTTTTCTACTGGCATACGCCACCGGACACAACACCGAAGGATTATCTCGCCCTTCCTGCAACAGAGTTGCTCCAATCCCTATGTTACTCGCGTCGGTTCTCAGAACAAACGTTTTCTCCAAATTCGGGAGTTGCAGGACTGGCCTATCCACCAACGCCTGTTTCAGCTTCCCATAAGCCTCTTCACAGCTCGGGGTCCAGACTATAGGATCTGGCGATCCTTTCTTCAGGGTTTCGGTTAACGGCGCTCCAATTTCGTTGAACTTTGGAATGAATTTCTGGTAAAACCCACACAGAGACAAGAAAGACCTAACATCCTTTTTGGATTTAGGACGGGGTGCGAGACGGACCTTCTCAATATTTTTTTTCTTCCGGTACCAGTCCCCCTGGGGTAATAGTGTGTCCCAGAAATTCCAAGGATTGATATCCAATCATACATTTGGCTGGACGGGCGGTTAACCCCTCCTCTTTCAATCTTATGAAGATCTTTTCCAAGGATTTCAGGTGATCCTTCAGATTGTCAGACGCGATGAGAATATCATCCATAAACGAGACGACAGAGGGATCCCTTAAAGGGTCTAATAACTTTCTCATCATGCGAGTGAACACACTGGGCGCATTGCTCAGCCCAAAAGGCATCACCTTAAATTCGTAATGGCCACTCGGAGTACTGAAAGCGAGCATGGGCCGAACCTCAGGCTTCACAGGGATCTGATAATATCCCCGGCTTAAATCAATTTTTGAGAAGTACTTTGCCCTATTTAATCTGGCAAACAATTGATTTGTGTTTGGCAACGGCTCAACTTGGAATGTCGTACAACTATTTAAATGCCTGTAATCAATACATAAGCGGTGTTCCCCGCTTGGCTTCCTCAACAAGACAACCCCGGCATTATAAGGAGAAGTCGAAGGAGTGATGATGTCGTCGTCCAGAAGCTTCTGGATTTCAGTTTCCAGGGCCTTCTCTTTCGAAAATGGCACTGGATATATTTTCTGGCGAACGGGGTCTTGGGTAGTCAGAGTCATATCAAACTCGACCAACCCTGTCCGCCCTGGCCGATCGGTAAGAATCTGCTGATGGGACTCCAACAAACGGATGACACGGTCTGTTTCTTCAGCCGACAGATCAGGATTTATATGTACATCCCTATAGGTTTCCCCAGGGTGTAATGGATACCCCCTATCCGTTTCTTCGCCCGATTCAGTTTCCATCGCGACCGCCATAGTCATGAGTGGGAGAGAAGTACCATCAGATCGTTCTTCATACTTTTTGAGAAGGTTAATGTGGAAGATTTTAGATTTCCCCCTGATCCGGATGGCATAGTTGGTGCGGGAGACAACCCTTTCTACCGGGAAAGGCCCCTGCCAACCAATCTCGAGTTTATTGGAACCTACTGGAAGTAACAACAGAACCCGATCCCCCACCTTAAGAGACCTATCTTTCGTCCTTCTATTGTAGTAGGCCGCGTGTCTCTTCCTGGCCGCTCTCAGATTCTGAGCTGCCAAAGCCCAACCCGTCTGGAGTTTTTTCTTTAACTCTTCGACGTATTTATAAGAGGATACCACTTCTTCGGAAGTTTCTTCCTCTGTCCAACATCTCAATAAGGCTTCTAAGGGACCCTTGATTGGCCTCCCGAATAGTAGAGTGGCTGGTGGCAACCCGGTCGACCCATGGGGAACCTCCCGATAGGCGAACAAGGCGGCTGAGATATACTCATCCCATCTGTCTGGTTTCTCTTGTGCCAGCTTCCGAAGCATGGTCATCAAGGTACCATTAAACCTCTCTACTTGCCCATTAGACTGAGGGTGATACGGGCTTGTGTGAATGTGGTTGGTCTGGAAGATACGAAAGACTTCTTCCATCAGTTTACCACAGAACTGAGACCCATTGTCCGTTAGGATCTGGTTGGGAAATCCCAACCTAGTAAAGGTCTCCATCAGTGCATCAGCCACTCGCTTAGAGTCGATTGTGGCCAAAGGTATCGCCTCGCCCCACATGGAACAGCAATCCACCATCGTGAGAATGTACTTATTCCTCTTCCTAGTCCTAGGAAGAGGACCAACAAGATCGATGGCAACTCTCTCGAAAGGAGAGTTCATAATAGGCATGTCTCCCAGGACTACCGGAGCTGTCCAGTGTTTTGGTGCCACACGCTGGCACTCTGGGCACGACTTGACGTACCTACGCACGTCTCCAGTCATCCCTGGCCAGTAGTAATGACAGGAAATGCGCTGGAGAGTTGCCCCGACACCCATATGTCCACTGAAAGAAATGGTGTGTCCCATATGAAGAAGCTGTTCCCGATAAGCCTTAGGAACCACCAGCTGTCCATGCTGGTGATCCTCCATTCCGGCTCTCCGGTACAGTAACCGATTCTTCATATAATACTGACCCCGTCTTGGTGGGTCAGAACCTTTTGGCAACTGGTTGAAGCAAGGTTGCAAAGTAGCATCCTGGCTTTGAGCAGCTCGTAACTCCCCAGGCAAGGGATTCACAATCAAGGCCGGCGTCTGCTCATCCTCCAATTGAGATCTGGTTTGCATTGCCCCTACGTACATGGGTTCGGTTGGAATCCCTAGAAAGACGTAGCGACAACCCAAGATCATTGGGAAGATAGGATCTAGCAGAACGGCTGCCTGTATAGTGCCGGTAACATATTTTGATTTGATGTCCACCTTCGCAATTGGAAGAGACATCGCTACCGCACTCTTTGTCGCCGTTTGAATCTCAATAGATTCCCCGGTTAGCTGCTCTGGGCTCACTAAATGTGATGAAATTACAGCCTCAAACTGCAGACCTGTGTCGTAGAGACACTCAACTGGTTGACCGTTCACAAGTACCGTTTCTACTACTGGTGGTTTTTCTAAATCTTTGGTCCCAAGATCCCTCCCTTCTACCTCCTTGTGAGACCCTTCCCCGGTTTCTACAAGACAAGCAGCATAGTGAGAGTCTTTCTGTTTACGCCGGCAATCTACCGTATTGTGTGTGGGAGATTTGCAATAGGCGCACCACTTTTCACTCCACTTTCTTTTAGGAGATCCAGGTGGACTCTTACCAGAGGGTTTTTTACTAGGAACTTTATCGAAAGGATCCTCCTTCCTGGTGTGAGCTGTTTTAGGGTTCTTCTTCTTTCCAGACCATGTGTCTGGTGGTCGGGGATTGTGTTGTGACAATTCCCCATTATCCCCATGAGCTAGCACATACCTTTCAGCCAACGTGTTGACTAGCTCTAACCTTTCTGCCCCATTTTCAAGCAAAAAGGTTTGCAAAGGCTTAGGCATCATTCTCTTCATTTGGTCCACGACCACCAATTCTTCCAAACTTTCATAGTCGTTAGCAAATCCAGCTAAAGACATCCACTTCAAAAGGTAAGACTTCAATCTGACACTGTAGGCTGCGAACATCTCTCCTGGCTCTCTCTTCGACTTTCTGAACTGTTGTCGATAAGTATGAGCTGTCATCTGAAACCTTTTCAACAGTGCTTTCTCCAGAGCTTCATAGTCATTCTCCATACCAGGTGGCAACCTAGAATAGACCTCGTATGCGGTCCCCCTCAGGCCCTGTGAGAGTTTCAAGTTCCATTTCCCTCGCTCCAATCCCATAGCCAAAGCCATCGACCGAAATCTGTGAAGATACTGGTCGATCTTATCTTTGTGTTCATCGAACGGGAGCAAAGGGAACTTCATTGCCTGGCATGGACCGCCACCAGAAGTTGTTGAGTCAGGGAGAACTGCGTCTCCCACTGCACCGTCTCTTTCCTTGGCAGTTTGAGCTTTCAGCTCCAACTCTCTCATACGGAACTCATGGTCTCTGACTGCCTGCTCGGCCTCCATCTTCCTAGCCTCAGCCTCCATCTCAATCCTCTTGGCCTCAGCCTCCATCCTCTTAGCCTCAGCCTCCGCCTCAATCCTCTTGGCCTCAGCCTCCATCCTCTTAGCCTCAGCCTCCGCCTCAATCCTCTTGGCTTCGCGCACATCCTGTCTGTAGTCTCTTTCCACTTCCCGCACATATTTCTGTAACTCCGCTCCATCATATCCCATCTCACGCCCTGTAGCCTGTACGTCAGCGACATTAAACCCAGCTGATGCCATCTTAAACTCAGAGGGTAAGGGAAGAGGTAATTGTCTAATAAAATTTTTCTCACAATTACACAACAAGTTACATTACACGACCACAACACGTCGTATGTCGGTCAGTCTGTGTCAGGAAGAGTATAGACAATAGCCAGGCACGGTAGGCAGAACCTATTAATAGAAAACAAGGATATCTGTCCCCTATCACTAAATCAGCCAGAACTTCACCAGGATTACAAATATCCCGGGACGAGCCCCCAGAAATTGTAACAAGCTACGTGGAGGGTCCCAAATAGCCCGGTCACAATATTTCAAATATCTTCTATAGCCCTGGCTTAGATAGGTCTTTACCTGCCAACCCTCCTCCGTTTTCCCTGGACACACTGTCACGCTTCCTTTCGACCTAGGGACCTATTTCCTGCAGTGTTCTTCTGGCTGACGCATAAATAACATGGCAGTCGTCAGAACAACTTGGAAGTAATTTTATTAACCTAATCAAGAACAGCACAGGAACACATAAAGGCAGATAAACAGATAGATCTACACAGACACTACACTGGTAAATTCTAACACAGAGCCTCAAGTCGCCACAGTCACAGATCCAGCTTCAGATACTGTCTGATCTGTCCACACACTTCTCACCAAAGATGTCCGAATCTCCTTCCTTCTCCAACAACTGGGTGTAGGTTCAACCGGCTTTTGTAGAATCCAAGCGACTGGTGTGTTGAGGACTTCTGTTCATTGTCATCTGAATTAGTTCGGCACTAGGTCTTCACTGACCTATGAAAAGCTTTAGTGTTGCCGATAAGGTGAGGTGTTTGTGAAGGATAATGGTTGGGTCCTTTTAATGTCCGGGATAAAATGGGTATGCCAGAAAATCACTCTTAGGCTCCCTCCGGACAACAACTGCTCTCAGGCGTATGTTGTTAAAACAAAACCGGCAATGCACCAGTCATACAAAATGTCCTTGCTTCAAGACCTGCACCTTGCCTTGAGTTGGCCTCGTTGGACATATTTACGTTAGCCTAGAAGCACCGGTGATAATGTCCCTTCGAAGACATAGTCACTTCCCATAGAAGAGGACCCTGGAGATGCTAAATAAAACCTGAGCGACTGGGCTGACTCATGTATCACACAAATACACTATATTTAATACCTGATTGACCAGGCCTGACCTGTCAGGTAGCCCCTGGATTGGCCACGTCCGGGTTTGAGTAGACCTCCAGCTGGACGAAGTCCGGTTGTCTTTTTGGCCACACGACACACCCTCCACACTCATACCAAGCCTTTATTATGATTGGGCACATTCATTCCCATGCTTCCCTCTCACTTGCAACCATGCCTTTCTCACCCGCAAGATCTTGTGGTGTGGTGCGCCCAGTAATCCGTGTGTTACATCTCATTAACTCATAGTATAGTAATGGGGTTGTATGGCACGCTTTGTAGTTCCCCACTCCCTGCAAGAATAGGAAAGAAGATCCTACCCCCTCCCGGCTCCGCTCTTGTCTGAGCGGTCGCCGCAATGTACCAGCAGTGCCCCACAGAACACATAGATTCAGCGGAATGCAGGTTCTCTAAATGAGATACAGAAGTCCATTAACTTCCCTACATCATCCCATCTAGTAACAGATGAAAGAGATAGTCCTGTGAATAGCCTCTTCTGGCTCAAGAAGATAGATCAGAGATTGGTGTACCCCATTCCCAAAATACCCACTGAGTATATACAACAGAAAGATGACAATCTGTCCAATTCAAGCCGTAGATAGAAAGACAGCAACAGCTCATCTGACGCCAAGAACAAATGAAATCCTCTTGGGAGATATATGGTTCAGATTCACTTCCCCGGCTATGCCAAGGACAAGACGTGCAGCCAAATCGGCTAACGGTCACCCAACTCGTCATTGGTTATGATTGGCCTTTCGCCAATTCATCTTCCCCTTCAACCCATGGTATATTTATAACTCCATGTTTGGCTGGAGTACCCACAACCCAAGCCCTACCTTTCTTCACCACTTCAGTAGGAGGTTGCATCTCTGTCCCAATCTTCAAATCGACTTGACAAGATGCCACTATCCAACGGTAGGTGTGTACACGGCCATGAATTGCTTAGCAGCCGCACCAGCGCTCATTTGGCGCAAGGCGCTCCATCGGGTTTACCCGATGTGAAAGACATTGGCTACTTGCTCCATGTAAAGATTGTGATAGGAAGATAACCCAAAGAACCATCTTTCATGGAGATTTGAGAGAACAAGAGAACTGAGAGCTTCCGAAAGCCGTTCCCCCCTGTCTACCCAAAATAAAAGAATGCATAAGGACATGGACCACTGGCGTTTCGCTACAGTCAGTTCTCTTTGCGACTTTCTTCCACACTTCTGTGTCGGTGACTTGTTTCTCTGTTGCAGCAGATTTGCCGCTTGTGTCGTCCGCTGGAAGTTTGGCCGGAATGGTTATATTTGTGTTGTTTCTATCCATCCGTCATGTGCCATGCCGATAAGCGTTGGCGGTCATGTTCTGTCATCTCACTCGATCACCAGAGTCGTGAATTAGCTCCGTGTTCCTGTCTCGACCATGCCACGTGGCCAAGCCATCCAGGTATTTCCTTCTCGGTCTTCTCCTTGGTCTCTTCCCTTCGATCTTGCCAGTTGTCACCAAGTTCTCCAAGCCATTTCTTCTCATAACATGCCCACAAAATTTTGACTGTCTACGTCTAATAAGTCTAATCAGTTTACGATCTTCATTTGTTTCTTGAAGAACTTGTTCATTGGTTTTTCTCTCTGTCCATGGTATTCTTTGTATTTTCCTCAGAAACCACATTTCCACAGCTTGTTTGAGTTGTTTACTTCTTTTAATTTGTTTAGGTAATCCATTACTGGAATATCTGGCTGTTGTGCGGCAGCGCTTTATTTGTCTAATTTGTCAACCCTTTCTTGTCCATGTATGCCATAATTGGATGGGAACCATTGCAGTGTAATCCCGCAACGTTGACGTATTTGGGAGAGTAGATCTAGTTCTGGGTGCTTGTTGTACCCGAGTGCGTGTAAGAATGACTACCGGATGTATTTGTTCCGTTCTTACGAGCTCTTCGGCTGTAGATAATTTTGCTCTGGCTTTAGAGCAGTGTTTTCCGCATTCTTTCCAGTTTCCAGTTGCCGAGCTAATATGTCAGCAGTACTTTCCAGTTGCTGTGCTAATATTTCCACAATACTTTCCAGTTGACGTGCAAATTTTTCCACAGTAGTTTCCAGTTGCTGTGCTAATATGTTCCCAGTACTTTCCAGTTGGTGTGATATGTCCACATTACTTCTAGTATGTCAAAAGACTGTCATTTACTGCCTGTATAGTACCTTGCGGTGTATGGCAGGCTGGTCATGAGCCTGAGGAATTAAGGTCGCCTGGCTAGTGCAGTCGCCGCGAACTGTGCAGGTTAGGATTTTATTTTAGCCTCCGACAGAAAAAAAAATCCACACCTTACCGAGGAATCGAACTCGGGTCTCCAGAAGGAGAATACGGCATTCTAGCCATTTGACCAGCTCCTCCAGTTGCCGTGCTAATATGTCCATAGTACTTTCCAGTTGCCTTGATGTGGAGTGGTGGTGAAGATATAAGGAACCTCAATTCTTAATAGCCAACTGTTTATGAAACGTGAACTGGCTCAAAAAGATTGTCTAGGAGTATAGTTTAAGAATAAAGTGATGTTTCATAACAGAAGCCACTAGAGCACTGGAAGTTTACTGAACCTTCAAAAAGAGATCACTCATTCTTTGTAATCCAAGGGTCCATGTGATTTTCCAGCCCACAGCAAGCTTTATAGTAATGTTGTCCCTGGACTAATCTTATCCATGTGAACACACATGAAAATAAAAACTCAAACACCAACTAACAAGTAAATAAACAACTATTGCTTTCAACAAACCACATTATTATTAAGATAACCTGGGGAAAGGAGAAAAATATCTGCAGGTTCATAGAAAATGGCATACTCATACACCCATCATAAAAATGAATCATAACATCTTATTAAACACTATAGCAATCATGTCTAATTAATTAATTAACTATCCAAATGTTGTCGTAATGAAGGATTGAAATCAACAACTTCCTTGCTCTACTAAAATGCTAAGGGTTTTCTAGTTCTCACGTAAAAAAAAGTTCATGGTTTGACAGGAACACAGTAAATGTTCATGAATAAATTAAACGGTGTAACAGTCCAAAACCAATAACAAAGGGAGTGCGAAAGTTCCTTTCCGTATGTGAGTACGAATGTCCATCTTTCACACACAGGTGGAGTGAATGTTCATAACTAATAACACAGGGGGTGCGAAAGTCCATAAGCCTGCAGGTGTTGGCACGGGGAAAAACATGAAGTTGTAATAAAAGAGGCACAGCGACGTTTATCCTGCTGGGGTTGATGTTCGGACAATGGAGGGGCCAGTGATGGTTAAAGGGGAATCACTCTTCCCATACTGGAAAAGAATCTTCTCCTCCTGCCCTGAGAAATATGACCCTCCTATTGCCCATAAGCATCATTTATAAAAATATTCCATCTTCATTTTATAAAAATGCCCCATATTCATTAAACAAAGACCATGTTTGCGTAAGGAAGAAACCACGGTGTCCTGCAAAAAATATGTGCCAACAATATAGTCATACTCATAGAAACCGGGGGTGGGGAATAAAGAAAACAATCACCAAACAACATCAAAGAAAAAAAAAAAAAAGAGAGAGAGAGAGAGAGAGAGAGAGAGAGAGAGAGAGAGAGAGAGAGAGAGAGAGAGAGAGAGAGAGAGAGAAGGTGATGATTCTGACACAAGGGTGAGTGACTCAGACCTGGCCCCATCGGCCCCATCACCTCACATCCGATGCAGTCCCCCCGCCTCATCTCGACATAATATGTCTTCTCTCACTCCTCGCTTATGGAGGAGAATCATTCCCGTTCTTTCAAGGTTCTAGCGCGAGAATATCTGGTAGACATCAGCAAGAGTGATGCCAATTCTCCGTCTTGGCATTTATTCTCTTCTGTCATATAAAGGTATAGGCAAACTGATATTGCATGCATAATTTATAAATGAACTCATCAATGATTCTGTACGCACGAACATACATACTAAGAAACAGAGTCTCATATGAACATAAGGACAAAGAGATTGTACGAGCTTCTCCAGAAAAGTATCTGGAAAATAATAAAAGATATAAAAGAATACGAGTGATATTCTCGAAAATAGCAAGAGAGATCTTTTCCCAATCATCATCTACACAGGATGACTGAATAACTAGTAGACAGGAATATAATTCTTTATAAAAGGCATGAACTAACCAGATAGACACTTCCTAAGTCAAAGAAAATGCATCTAATTCTTTGAGGATTTTCTTTAGATATTCGCAAAGAAAACTCTAATAGTTTAAAGTTAACTCTAGCCTCCAACTTACCAACAATCATCATGAATGTTCCATCATTAATTTATAATACACAACGCCACCATAATCACAATCGCCGAACTGTCCAACACATCTGGGTAGGTCAGGGCATTTCTTTAGTCTGCACCTCAACAGACAATTTATCCCGGCACTTTCTAATCTTCCTCATTCTCATATTTTATGTTAATAGAGTTTCTTATGCCGCTTCCAATGAGAATGCAGAATTTTGCCGCGAACATGACGTAACTCCTACGTAGGCGTGTTGTTGACAATCCTACATTGGTATTGTCAAGAGGGAAGTAACTCAGTTATCTCCAGTGATGAAAGGGGGTATAATCTTGACAGCTAAGGCCTTGCAGAAACCCAAGGGGAACTATTTGAAACAAGGACATTAACCTTCTCAGTAGTCTCCTCTTTTCTTAGCCCCAAGATCAAACGACAGATGTTGAATATCACAGCTATATTTAGATGTTGTCAAGTCCAACTGTTTCCATTTTATCAACGAGCAGAGAGAGAGAGAGAGAGAGAGAGAGAGAGAGAGAGAGAGAGAGAGAGGGAGAGAGAGAGAGAGAAGGGGTGGGGCTATTGGACTAATGTTAAAATTAAAATCAACAGGTGTTCCTAGTCCAGACCCTGTTTTAACACTGACATATTTTTCTCTATGTATCTTACTTGTTTTTTCCCCCCGGAATATTCAGGATGGACAAAAATGTCATACTTTCCTAGTACTTGTAATATTTTGGTAAAGAGACATGTTTCTCTTCAGATTATCACTTCAGTATCATCTCGGTAGCTTAGTGATTGTACATTTCCCTTTCCTCCAATCCTACAATTAGCATGAACATCATTGCTCCTGTGGTAATTATGGCATTCTGGTTTTGCAAATTGTCTTTTTTGAGTAATGTTGTGCTGGCCCGTGACCCTATGCTGTGGACTCATAAACTAGTGTGCCCTTGTGACATACTGGCATACACTTGTAAGTGTTCTTTCATCTCCACTCCAGTTGGTGCCATTCCATTTCCTCATTTTTGCTTGTTTGATTTGTTTTATAGCTTTTGTGTCAACTTTTTGAAATGGCATTTTCAAGTCATTTAACTGTTAAATGTTACTCCAAGGTAAGTAAGTTTGCTATCTACTCTTACAGCCGTGTCATTGATGATTTTTACCGGTTTTCAGCTTTGTGTAGAGAGCAAACAGTGCAGTAGATGGCTTTGATACAATATGTATCCACCTAGATGGCTATGATATCTGCAGTTTTGGTGTAATTTTTGCTTTTGCATATTAATCCCAGCACCATATTACCAGATCATCTGCATGTATTCTGTGGTGACATCATGGGCCATTCTTTGACCTTTCCAGTAGTGTACATAAGAAATGATTTGGGCAAGAGGACGCCACCTTGAAGCATTCATTGCATGGCGTCGTAGCAATTATTTGTTTTGTTTGCTTTTATGGTAATCTAATTGGACTGGTTTTCATATTATGACTGTTAATATTGTGCTTGAACATGAGTGTTGTTGCTCCACACCTCGTTGAATAATCATCTCATCTTGTTCTTCTTGTACCTTGCGGTGTCGAGGTGAAGCATAAACAGCGGGAGAGTGCCCGTTTATGGGTTTCAGATATCAAGTTCCCATGGGCTCTCTTATTCATTCTGTCCATCATTTACATGGTCGGCCTTATCTTCTGGTTTCATTAGGTCTGTACATCATTGCTTGTTTCGTAAACTGTTAGTTGGTAGCCTAGTTATATGGCTGAACCATTTAATTTGCTGTTTTCTAATGATATCTAGCTCTGCTATAACGTATACTTTAGTCCTGATTTCTTAATTTCTGATTTTCTTTCATCTTGATACATTGAGCATTGTTCTCAGGAATATCATTTCTGTTGTAATTTTCCTGTAATATTTTTCTGCCATTGTCCGGATTCGGCATTGGTAGCATAGAGATGGTAGGAAAATTGTGTTGCAGAGTGCTTTTTTAGTATCAACTGATACAGTTTTGATCTTTAGTATTAGTGCTATTTGTACAATGAGTTGGTTTGCCTTATTGCATCTATTTTCTATCTCGTCTTATGATTTACTATTTGATAATATTGTTCTTCCTAAGACTAGAAGCTCTTTACTTGTTTCAGGGGGTGTTCTTAAAGATGAACCATTGTTGTTTTTTCTTCTTTGGTTATAGTAATTTCTGTTACTGTTTTACAGATGCTAATTTTTTGAATCCTTTTTTTTTTTGGTATTTTATCTCTGTAGTCAAAATCTGCCCTCCCCCACCCCCTTGCCCACCCCAAATGTGTCCTCTATCTTTTGAGATAGGTGCATGACCCGATGCTCTTTCAAGTGGATTTAAAAGCCGACTGATTGCGGCTCTAAAAGTTATTTACTTTCCAGGTACCATTTACATCTGAGGTTAATTATTTTTTCCCATAGCCTGACAGAAACAGCGTGGAAGACCTATAGGCTTGGTACAATATGCCATTGTATTGTCTGTCCCTGGCTGTGGTACTGGTACCGCCATCTCCTATCTTCAATTATGTGGCACGGCACCAGTGTTCCAGCTTTTATTTAAAAAGCTTCCCGGTTGGCTCTTTTATTGCTCCTGTGCGGGTCTTTTTTTTTAAACACCTCATTAAATATTCCTTTTGCGCCCATGGATTTCCTCGGTGTCAGTGTGATTATTGTCAGTTGCGGTCTTTGCTTGCGAGTGGGGGTGGGGGGGGGGGGGGGGTATTATTTATTTCTACTTTTACTCCAACTCTGTCCTGCTTCTGTTGTTTAAAGATCTGCGTAATTTACTTTGCTTTTTTTCAACTAGTTGAGTTGTTGAGTTGAGTTGAGCTAAGAACTGATATCACTGCACTTAGGACATTCCCGTAAGCGCTCCGTCCCCTTGTTAAACAGCCAGCGAAGGGTCACACTACTAATCGTTCCCACAGCTATCTGATTGAAAGTTCTCCTGGTCTTCCCTCTCAGTTTTGAGATTCCACCAGAATCCCTGCCAAACCCCGCAATCTCAACTTTTCCACATACGGGTTCTCAGTTTGTTTCTTCACCTTCTCCACCTGGTCCCACAGGCGCACGACCACCTCTCCCTTGTCCATAGATAATCGACCCCACCAAGAGATGCATTCCCTGCCAGCCTATCAGCCTGTTCATTCCCCCCGCATTCCCGCTTGGCCAGGGCAATAAATCCATAAAATTTTTACAATCTGTGACCTCTGAAACGAGGTGAGTGTCAACAACCCATGTGTAAGGCATCATCAGATTACTTCTCCCACACCACACAAGAAACTTGCAAGTCGTGTGAGAGGAAATAAATGATACATTTTATTGCCGTTGGCTCTTTACAAGTACATAACAGTCGCTATCAAACCACACACAAAGCCACAGAATTGCCTATCACTAGTTTCCTAAACTCTAATGCTATCTCTATCTATTTGGTTACACAAAACTCCTATCAACACTAAAACGAGGTGCTCGCTACAAAGTCAGTCCCCAGTCTGACTTTCTTACTCGCGTGGCTACACAGCACGCGGAAGGACCTTGAGGTGTCCTTCGGCTTTTTGCGTGCCGTGGTACCTGGCACGCTTACGTTAGCTGTCTTCTGTTCAGTGGCAATCCTGGCTATCACGTAGGCGTGATTCTGTCGTGACCAGAGTGCTAACCATCTGGTCAACGTCTCCGTGTCTCATGAGAGAACTAGTTAATAGTCCCCCATTCTATCACCTACCCTGCCCTGATATCGGGGCACTGTATCACCTCTAATCTATTTGAGGTTGACCACTCTTCCCGGTGGTATTCTATCTTGAGAAGACCTCCGCCCTTTATATACCAGTCTTTGACACACACCCTCCCCTCCTGTGTTGCGTCATCAACTTTGACTCATTGGTTGTGACGCAAGGGGTTTCTAAAAAAATTAGTGTCTCTAATTTTTTTGTCAAAGACTGTAGATAACCTGGCTTTGGGTAACTCCATAGACTTCTACTGACTAATGTCACAATGTAGTATCACTTTACTTGGCTACTGGCAATCGCCACAAACTTGTCTGGTTGGCGTGAGCCCTATTCTCAATCGCAATATTATATTAATTAGAGGTATGTCTGAACCGGACCGTTGTCTTATAAGACCTGCCCTCAAATAGTAAATTAACTCACTACCCATACAAAGTTGACTTTCTTAAGGTCAACACATGAATTGCTTCATGTCCCCCATATAATATTAAACAACCATTACACAAGCTGTGTGCGACAGGCTTTACCTATCTCGCTTCCGCGTGTAAAGTTATCTTTCACTGTTAAGTTAGTGTTTCGTTGTCTATTATGTCCCCTGACTCGGAGTTATCTCCCTTTGATCTACAAAAAGTGTATGCAATTTATATGTTTGTTTTTCTGGTTGTTTGCGTGTTTGGATGTAATTAATAGTATATTCTAACCTCTAACATGTGTATCTACCTATCATGTGTATGTAAGTTAGTTTTCAAGTGCCATAATTCGGTTAAATGCGGCCACAAACAAGTGTATAACACTAATTAGTGACTACATCTCCGTCTTATGGGACTTAAAATACTTTCTCTAAGATCTACACTAAACTACACACAACACATTCATCACAGCACACCTTCAACAAAGAAAGCACACATTTGACGCAGACAAAAATAAAAAGTCGCGTTGAGCGGCAGAAAAATCCGCTGACCGATCTCACTCTCTCTTGTATAATTTACATTCGCTCTCACTTTCACACTTCTGTCACACCTCTTTCACTTTCACACTTCTGTCACACCTCTTTCACTTTCACACTTCTGTCACACATTTTTCACCCTCCCAATTATTTAAAAACTTTGGAGTGACACTGTACACGTTTGGCTCAGTTTGCAAAAAGTTGAGCTCAATGACTGTGCGTAAATCGCTGCACAAGTCATGTATATACAACATATTTACATGTAAGAGCAAGGGTTGATGGTTTATACCCTGGTATTATGACTAACTATATTTTACTGTAATAATATTCTAAATACTGACATACTAATACTACTTCTATAAATGTGTATTTAATGTGTTAACTATTTTAATCTATATTGCCACATTAATCCTAAGATATGCTTACATTAATCTTAATCTTTATCTAATTTAAGGGATGTAATCTAATTATTTAAAATGGCATTGATGTGAGATGAGTTATGTACCTTTCTGAAATGGGTAATCTAAAATGTAATAAAATTATAACTAATGTTTTTAGATGCAAAAAAAAAAAAATATATATATATATATATATATGAATGATATTCTTATCTAAATGGTGTAAATGATGTATGTTTAATTGTCTAATCTTTTTATCTTATTATGGTGTAAACTAATCATATTATTAACTCATCACGTTTGTTAAATGGAATGGTTCATTAAGATGGAATGAACTGAAATGAAATGAAACAAAGTGAAATGTAATAAAGTAAATGGTACTATTACTATCTAAATTTATTATTCTAGTTTCTACTTAGTTGTTGTTATGTTTAAATTACTATCCTAATCTACTTTTAAGCTAAATAAGTGGGTAAATTAATAATCTATCTAAACCAAAAAAAAAAAAAAATGAAAACTATTATCTTGTCTAAATCTAAATATGAATTAAGATGATCTAATCTACCTATAATTTGTTACTATATTAAAACGTTATAATACATATCACAATGAGTATTTATATACATGGTATTTAAATACCTCAGGTTAGTCGTTGCCCTTATGAAAATGCTTTCATTGGCATACTATCTATACAATTGTCCTGGGTATATTAAATACATTACACAGTCACACTTGTGTCTTATGGGTATTGCACCTGTAGAGTTCGCTTGTGTCGTAGACCACAGTTTTCGTGTCTGTATTTATGTAATGTTCTGACACTGTTTTTCTCTGCTTAACACAAATGATTCACTGGACCACATATGGAGCTTAGCAAGTAATGAGCTGTCCTCGTTCACAAGGTGATATATTTGTTCTCAGAGCAAAGTTCTTATTTTGATGTCTACGGACACATAGTAATTCAATGTTCTTGGTACCTAGTTCAGCACCTAATGTCTATGTATTTGTAACATATTTCACATATAATATTCTACTGTACTAAGTTAACATCTATTACTCTACACTCTTATGTGGAATCTCTGGTATTTCTACCTCAGATGGTCGACTAAGGGTATCAGCCAGGATGTTGTCCTTACCCTTAATATGCTCTATACTAAAGGTGTAATTTTGTAGTATTAGCGACCACCTGTATATACGGTCATTCCGATGCATACCACTTTGTATGACCGTGATTGGGGAGTTGTCAGTCTGGACAATGAGGTGAACACCCGCCAGAAATCGATGGAGCTTCCTCACCGCATAGATGACGCTTAGGGCTTCCAACTCTGATATGGAATATCTGGACTCAGCTGGTGTGATCTTACGGCTCACGTAGCAAATCGGGTGGAAGATGCCATCATAAAATTGGCCTAATACTGCAGCGATGGAGATTCTGCTGGCATCTGTCCTAAGATAATAAACGAGCCTAGGATTAGGCAAGCGGAGGATTGGTACATTACTAAACAAGATTTTCAATTTTGACAAATCAGAAATTAATAATGCATCTTTGACATCTAATTTTACAGATGCTTTTAAAACATTGGAAAATACACTTGTAATTTCCGCTAAATTTGGTATGAATTTGCTATAGTAATTTACTAACCCCAAAAGGCTTCTGACCTGCTTCTTTGTGGTAGGCATGGTCAGGTTCATAATTTTGGTAATAATTCTATTGTCAGTCTTTAGTTGACCTTGTGAAATGACATGACCCAAAAAGTCAATTTCTTTTAGGCCCAATTCAACTTTGCTCGGTTTGACAGTGAGCCCGAAGAGTCGCAACCTATCAAAGACATGTCTTAGTTTCAGTAAGTGTGTTGTCCAGTCATCAGTATGGACACATATATCATCTATATAAGTCACTGTATTCGTCACTCCATGAAGTAGATCTCTAGTTAAGCGTACGAAAGTGGCAGGAGCATTTCGAAGTCCGAAAGGAACAAAACGCCACTCGTATAGTCCTAAAGGTGTTGAAAACGCAGTAAGATGGATGGATTGAGACTGCATAGGGACCTGCCAATATCCCTTAGTAAGATCTAGTTTAGAAAAGATTTTGGAGGTGGACATGTCAAGAATAAGATCTTCGCAGGAAGGAATTGGCTCTGCGTCGATCTTAGTGACGTTGTTGAGTTTTCGATAGTCCACACACAGACGAATTGTGGAGTCTTTTTTCTTAACTAGGACGATTGGAAAAGAGTACTCAGAAGTGGATTTCTGGATGATCCCACTAGCTTCTAAATTAAGAATGTCCTTATTTAGATTTTCCCTATAGCTAAGTGGGATTGAGTACGGCCTGCATTTAATAGGCTTAGAGTCCGAAAGAAGAATGGAGTGTTCGATTTTGTCCGTCCTACCTGGAATGTCAGAAAATATGTCTTTGTATTCCGTCACTAATTCTACTAATTGTCGTCGTTGAGTGTCTGTTAGTCCCTGTTCTATCTGTATGCTATCTAATGTGGCAGTCTTGTCCACAATAGGAACGGGTAGTTCCATTCCGTCGTCGTCTACCTGATTCAGTACGGTGGTGGTGCTAAGTGCGTATTCTGTATTCTCGCTAGATGTATGGATATCGTCGGATATGCCAGTCTCGCTAACTAGTGTAGTTGCGTTGTGTATGTCTGTCGTCTGATCACTAGGTGTGGGTGCACTTTGTTCGTCTGTCTCTACTTCTGTCTGTTGTCGTGAAAAGTAAGGTTTCAGCATGTTGACATGGAATATCTTTAAGTGTCCGTTTATTGATATTTCATAGTCAACATCTGAAAGTTGTTGTATCACCTTGAAAGGCCCTTGCCATGAAGTTAACCTTTTATTATGCTTGTCTGGTAGTAGCACCATTATGTATTGACCAGTTTCAAGTGTTATGGGTCTAGCACCTTTGTTAGGACTGTGATGTCCGAGGATATCTGCACTGTTTACTGGAGTTAAACCATTCTTCTCCTCCCAGACAGATATTTCTTCATCTGTACAGTGCTTTAGCTGGGGCAGACACCCAAGAATTAACTCAGCACAAGGGTTGTCTAGTATTGCACAAGTAAAGGTACCAGAAAGGAACGGGGTGTTTATATGGGCTCTTGCCAGAGGATAGGTTTCTATATTACCAGAAAAAGTCCGGCATTTTACAGAGTCACCAGTATAATCCTTTGGATTAACAAGTTCCTTTTTCACACCAATAATAGTGCTCCCACTGTCAAGCAAACATCGGCATGGCTTATCATTGACCATTGCAGAGTGAAACAATAGATTGCCTCTGGAGGCTATAACTGCATTTGCATTCTCTATGGAGGATGTTACAAAATGCCCACATTCTAATTTTCCGTTTGCATGAAATTGGTGACATTGGACACAATTGTCAAAGCTTAATACATCGTTCACACAACAAACATCTTCAGATTGCTTGAAAGGTAATACATTTTCATTCTCACACTCAGTCTCACTACCACTATCAGAAGATGTATCAATCAAAATAGCATTGTTGGCTTTCATACGTTGGCGGCCCAGACACTTATTTGAATAATGGCCGTAGCTGGAACAAAAGAAGCATTTGATTGCACGCCTGTATGCAGATCTTTTGTTTTGTTGCTTCTTGATAACATTTTCAAGATGCGCCGGATAATTTGGCGATTTGTCACACATAGAATAAGTGTCATGCAAAAGTTGACAATAAATACATTTTGACACATTTCTATCTTTCTTGTCGATTTTCTGAAAGGGTTTTCTCTTACTTTGATAATTTTTCGGTTGGTCTTTCACAAAGGAAACTACTTCAGAGTCATTTGAGGTTTTAAAAATATCTCTGTTAGAAGAAAAATATGCAGACCCTTTCTTTTCGAACTGCTCTATGTTCTCAATGTCTGACTGCTGTAGAAATTTAGCAAAAGGAGATGGTATAGTGAATATGACTTTATCCATGGCTATTAAATTTTTAAGTCTATCAAAGTCTTTTCCTATGTTAGCTGCTTTAAGCCACCTATTTAGTACACTCTGAACATTTGAGACATAATCAATGAAAGTCTCACTAGGTTTAGGTTTTAAATTTGAGAACTGAACCTGATACCCAGGGGCATCAAGTAAAAAGTGTTGCATTATCCTATCATGGATGTATTGATAGTTAGATCTAAGATCAGTTGGTATAGCTTCTATCACTTTAAGGGGCTCACCACTTAGGTTCTTCATATAAATCATAGCCCACATGTCTATTGGAACTTGGTGATATTTAAACTGATACTCGACATTTTCTGTCCAGGCTGATATGGAATCTTCTTTACAATATGGTTTGATAATATTTTTGTATTTGTTGAACTTATTTTCTTCTTGTTTACTTTTTAGTTTAGTGGCAGAGATCTCTGCGTGTGAGTCTACATCCATACCTTTCATCTTTAACTGTGTTTCTGATTCTACTTGTATTTTTTTTCCTTAACTCTTGCCACCTCATCTATCTCTCTTTGCTTTAGTTCTCTCTCCTGATCTAATTGCTTTTGCTTTAATTCCTTTTCCTGATCTAGTTGCTTTTGCTTTAATTCTAATTCCTTCTGTTTAATTTCCTTATCTTGTTCTAACTGTTGTTGTTTAATCTGTAATTCTTTTTGTTTTGTTATCTCAGCTAGTTCTATCTGGTGTTGTCTTTCTCGTGCGCGTTCGTCTCTTTCTGCATCCTTTGCTTCTTTAAATTTCTTATCAGCATATTCTTCTAGATCTTTACCTGTGTATTGCATTTCTTTGCCTGCTTTTACGAAATCAGCTAAAGTAGCCATGATGTTAGGTAATTATCTAGCGTTGATCTACACTAAACTGTTTAATCACTTATTTTTCTTTGATATGTTATGGTTTCTTAATATCTGAGCACTGTAAATTGTACTCTTTGTATATGACCTGAAAAATTTAATCCTGAAAAAAAAGAGCACAAAAGTATGCTAATGCATCACAAGCTGAAAAAGAGATGCACTATTAATCACATTGCATGCCAAATATATTGAGTATACTCAACTTAATGTTCCCGAGAACAAGGAACACACTCCGGTAACACAGGTCACCTTGTTTGGCACTTCGGTATAGCCACGAGTTTTTTAAATAGGTCACCTGTCTGGCACTTCGGCATACACACCAATCTTCTAATCAGCTGTTGTTCACCCTGGTTTACAGAGCAGCAACAATTAACAAATAGCAAACGACATATTATTCGACAATTTGATACATTCACAATGACATGCCCACGAACAAAACAGAATATAGTTTACTTAATATTAAATTGTCAATGTCCTGTCTTCGTTCTAACTTTTTATGCCTTTCGTCACTAACCTAGTTTAATCTATGTAAGTGTTGTGCAGACCAAGTCTAATTTGCATGGCCGAAAGTAGTGCCATCGTGACGTTAAACACAAGAAAAAGTACGAAAAAAAAAATTCAATAACTGCTTTGAAATAAATAAAAATATATTAATATTGTTTAAATAAACAAATATATTCAATTACTAACTCAAATCAACAAATAATAGGTATTTTAAAGCACTGATTCAGGCGGGCAGCAGCTTACCGATTTGTAAACATTCAGATGCTGAATGCCAATGGCGCAGAACAACTGCTTGTCAATCGTAACACGTCAGAGGCGCAGCGCTATTTTTAGCTTGCAAAAATCGATAATGTTGCTGGCTGTGTATCGCTCCGCCAAGAATAATTTTTGATAGTTATTCATAAATAAATAAATAATTACATGAATAAATAACAGAAAATAATAATATCAATACTTACAACTTTGAAGAAACACATGATTTAAGTATATAATATTTTACTAAACACCAATAAGCATTATTTCGTCACGATAGGCACAGTTTCGTTAGCAACTTGTCCTAGTTCTGCACACGTCAACCGTCACTGAAACAAATTAAATTCACTACTTCACTATTTGTAAACTTAGTCTAGAGCCGTGGATGAGTGTATTAGCTTGGCTCTTTCGTCCAAGCCACACTTCTGACACCACATTAATCTTCAGCCGAGAGCCGTGAGTGAGTGTATTAGCTTGAACATTCGTCCAAGCCACACTTCTGACACCACATTAATCTTCAGCCGAGAGCCGTGAGTGAGTGTATTAGCTTGAACATTCGTCCAAGCCACACTTCTGACACCACATTAATCTTTGCCTGTCAACAACCCATGTGTAAGGCATCATCAGATTACTTCTCCCACACCACACAAGAAACTTGCAAGTCGTGTGAGAGGAAATAAATGATACATTTTATTGCCGTTGGCTCTTTACAAGTACATAACAGTCGCTATCAAACCACACACAAAGCCACAGAATTGCCTATCACTAGTTTCCTAAACTCTAATGCTATCTCTATCTATTTGGTTACACAAAACTCCTATCAACACTAAAACGAGGTGCTCGCTACAAAGTCAGTCCCCAGTCTGACTTTCTTACTCGCGTGGCTACACAGCACGCGGAAGGACCTTGAGGTGTCCTTCGGCTTTTTGCGTGCCGTGGTACCTGGCACGCTTACGTTAGCTGTCTTCTGTTCAGTGGCAATCCTGGCTATCACGTAGGCGTGATTCTGTCGTGACCAGAGTGCTAACCATCTGGTCAACGTCTCCGTGTCTCATGAGAGAACTAGTTAATAGTCCCCCATTCTATCACCTACCCTGCCCTGATATCGGGGCACTGTATCACCTCTAATCTATTTGAGGTTGACCACTCTTCCCGGTGGTATTCTATCTTGAGAAGACCTCCGCCCTTTATATACCAGTCTTTGACAGTGAGCCATTCCACATGAAACATTCATTTCTCCACTTTACTAAACATACCCCTTGAGTCCGCAATGAAGACAATGTGTGTTGCAGTGGTCTCCTCTAACCAATGGAATGCCGCTGTGACTGCTTCCACCTCCATTCTCATGCTGGAGGTCGTAGTCTCTCTCATATGCCAGACTCTCCTTTTTCAAGAATCGTCCATTTGCCTTCGCAATGAAACCCCAACCACTCCGCCTGTTTCGCACCACTGACCCATCAGTATAGACCACTATGTCACCTTGATGTATATTATTCTGGATCAGTTGTTGCACCTCAAACTCTGTGTGACCCGCTGCCCATTCTCTGCATTCACGACCCATTGTTACTATTACATTGTGCCAGTCCGTCCTGTCTGCCGGTACTTCAACCCACTCTTTTTCGCTATTGATGGTCTTTAGATCACACACCTGACATATAGACATTTCCGTCTGTGCCAACCATGACCTGCCTCGTCTTAGTCTATGACCCTTGACCATATCCATGGCTTCATGCAGGGGGTGATCCCTATCTGCAGTAACTCTCAGGTACCATTTGGTCTGAAGGACCCTATGCATATCCGCCATCGTTGGTAGCGCCAGGATATGCTTCATGCATATAATTGGTGTGTAAATTTGTGCACCCCAGAAACACACGCATGGCCGTATTTTGTATCCGCTCCAACCTCTCAAGCTAGTTCTTCGATACCGTCAGCAGCCCCAATTCATACTTAATGACAGAAATTATTAACTGCTGAAAGAACCTGTAAATTATCCTCTGCTATACCCCAGTTGCTGCCATCGCCCTCAATGCATTAAGTCCCCTACCAGTCTTCACCACCAAAGCCTCCACATGATCTTTAAAAGACATACACCTGTCGAAGGTGATACCCACGTACTTTCTCTCTATTGGATGCACAACTGTCTCATCCCTCTCCCAAAACCATTCAAGGACCATTCAAAGCTTAACGGCTTTAGGATCATCACCCTTCAAAATACATTTGGGAAGGTTTCAGAGAAGATAGGAGCTGTCAAGCTGCAAGAGATTTTGGAAAGGGGGAAGCTTCTTCCAAGAGGTCTGGGGACATACCTGGTCAAATGCAGCCACGTTTGCCTTTGACGTTTATGAGGGGTTCCAGAGTAGACAGGAAACGATGACGGCGCGCTTGATGTCGAGGATGCATACAATAGAGTTAGGTATGATATTTTGATGACCGCACTGATGGAGAAGGAGGTCAATCCCTGGTTGGTGAACTGGATAGCAGCCGTCCTGTATTCTCGTCGGGTTGCTCTCCGTCTGGGTGCATGGATCTCAGAGCCACATATGTTAACCCCGGGACTGCCACAGGGATCTGCAATCTCACCTGTGCTCTTTAACGTGTATATGAGCAAGATTGCAAACCTAGAAGCACCATGGGTTGGAAAGATACTAACATTTGCAGATGATATTCTTGCATATAGGCAGGGGAGAGGTAGGGTACAAACAGCCCAGGAGCTACAGGCGACAGTAGACAAAGTGATTGACCGGTGCACTGAAATGAGTGCTGTCATCCACCCGAAAAAGGCAGCTGGTTTATGGTGCTCTCTGGACAATAGGATTGTGAATGCTGATGTCGTAAGCCTCACGATAGATGGTAGAAAAGTCAACAGAGAGAACAAACTGAAGTATCTGAGAATCACATTTGACAAGAGCCTGTACTTCAAGGACCATGTGGAGACGGTTGTGACAAGATCTCAAAAGGGACTCAATGCACTTAAAACTATGGCTGCAATGGACACAGAGCAGAGAATGCTTTTCACACTATACCAGCACTTGATCCTCTCAGTGATTGATTATGGACTAGGACTGCTCACTGTCTCAGAGAGTCAGATGGTGAAGTTAGAGCGCATACAGAACGTAGCTTTGCGGGTCAATCTGGGATGCACCAGAGTCACCCCAGTAGTGTGTATGCGTTACATCCTTGGTTTGCCGACTGTTGCAGGTAGGCTCAAGGTGATGCAGGCGAGGGCATACCTCAGAGTAGCTGCAGACACAGATCACCCTTGGCATGAGGCGCTGGTCGCAATTAAGGGTCAGCGACTGACAAGAGGGAAATCATGGATGGCTCAGGCGGAGGATACGATCAGACATGTGTGCATCTTGGAGAACATTAGGCGAGGAGAGGAGTTGGCCAGAGTGCCAGCGGAGCAGTCAGACATATGCAGAGTTATAATCACATTGAGCCGGGAGTGCAGGGAGTGGCCAGAATTGGCCACGGAAGTGGAAATCCAGCAACTAATTCAGGATAATGCTCGCTCGGGTGATATGATTATCTACACAGATGGTTCGGTGTTGAAAGGTAGGAGAAGTGCCTGGGGGTTCATAGCAAAAGCTAATGGCTAACGTTTGGTGCAGCAGAGCCTGGTATATGATATCTCAACATCTAGCTTAAGAATGGAGGTGGAGGCGGTCACTGCAGCTTTCCGCTGGATCGATAATACGACACACACACACACACACACACACACACACACACACACACACACACACATCGTGATTGTAACTGACGCAGAAAGCATGCTGAGGAAGGTAAGGACAGGCATGTTTCGTGCAGGGTGGCTTGCTTCGCTTCGGAGGTCACGGGTGGCAAGCATCGCCTGGATCTTTTCTCCCGGGCATGCCGGTGTGCTGGGGAATGAACAGGCAGACATATTGGCTGGCTCTGCAAAACTTGGTGGAGTATTGATGCATGACAAGGCAGACGTGGTTGCGGCTTTGTGGGAGCACGTGTACACCTCGGCGGAGCAAATGGGTCATCATGGTCTGACAAGAATGAGGCAGCGAGGAGTGACAAGGGGATCTCGCCGACGCTTGACGCGCAGAGGAAAGGCGAGACGGACATATAGTTAGATTGCTACTGGTACTATTGGTGTTGGAACTCTTCGCTGGCTGCTGAGGATAGGGACGGAGCGCCTATGGGAATGCCCCGAATGCTGTGATGTCGGTTCCTAGATCTATCAATCAATCAATCAATCAATCAATCAATCTCTACTTCTCCCTTTACTCTCTCTCTCTACTAAGAGGACATCCTTCCAATATAATACATGGGGCACCTACCTTCACAATCCGGTTATCCAGAGAGTACCACGCAACCGATGCCTTGTCTGGCTTTATAACGGCCCCTGCGCCCCCTCACCACTCTGTCACCCTGTTTACTGCCACCTGTAAATCTGCAGCCAAACTTTCCCCATCGCTGCCCTTTCTGTACACCAGCACATCATCTGCAAATGTCAAGATTCTACCAATACCTGGTGTCTCAATAGCTGCAACTTTGCTGATGTAGACATTAAAGAGGACATGGGACAACCCAGGTGTAATCGTACAAGGATCAGAAGTCCAGGAATCTATGCGCAGTGCAAACTTATGCTCATATTCAACTATCTCCAACGTGACAATCTTTAGAAAGTTATTGCTAATAAGTAGACTGTTTCTGGCCTTCTTGTGAAGCATTTTCCATCCTTCAGTATTGCATTTCTCCTATGTCTTACTGTTCCCCCACCATCCCTCATAGTTGTTTATTAATTTCCAAAGTTTGCTTCCACCTTTTCAAAACCTATAGACTTTGTTTTGTTCTTTACAATGTTCTTATCTAGCTTCCAACTTTTGATAGCAACTTTGCCGTCACGTAACCAAGTTTGTTGTGGTTTTCCAAATGAGATTAATTTCATCTTGCTGTGGAAAACTCATTTGATTCTGTAACACTTTTAGGTCATTATTCCTGTATGGTACATAATTTCTGCGGGCTCCTCTGGGTATAGTTTCTTGGGCTGCTTGAAGTAGGCATTTGCGGAATTCATCTAAAACTCCACCTTCATTTGATATTTTGATGTCAAGTGTGCTGGAACGATGCTTACACACATTCCAGTTTGCCTTTTGATAGTTCCATTTATGTAGGCTCTTATTTTCTATCACTAATTCATGTCCTGCTAGGATAGCTGGTCGAAGGTCGCTGGCTGCTCATGATTTCCAGCCAAACGTGTAATACTCTGTTGTAAATCCAGGGAAGTCAAAGGCCATAACTGGAGTGGAGAATGTGTGCCAAGACTTTGAGTGGCAGGTTGGTGGAACTTTAATTTATTCATCATGTGTCATGCCTGTAAGCGTGAGCGGTCTTCTTTGTCATCTTACACGATCATCAGTCCAAGATCAGCTCTATGTTCTTGTCCCGACAATGCCATGTGGCCAAGCCTTCCAGATATTTACGTCCCCGCCTTCTCCTTGTTCTTTCCCCCTCAATCTTGCCAGTCGTCACCAAGGTCTCTAGTGTATTTCTTCTCATAATGTGCTCAAATAATTGTGACTGTCTACATCTAATTTCTCTAATCAGTTTGCGGTGTTAATAGCGATATACTTATTTTAAAATATAGACTTGGAGAAGCGGGTCTGACATTTGCAGTATCCCCCCGAAGCTCGTATTTAACAAGGTTTGAATCCCAGCACAGGCTTTGTATTTTTACACGATTTGTGTATCGATATTGCAGAGAACACAACTGACAGGATAAAAAAACCTATAAACAAGTCCTACAAGAAGCAGATGAACACCGTAAACTGATTAGACAGTAATAATAGTGTGGGCACGTTATGAGAAGAAATAAACTAGAGCACTTGGTGACAACTATCAAGATTGAGGGGAAAAGAACGAGGGGAAGGCAGACAAGTAAATATCTGCTTGACGTGGCCACATGATACAGTCGAGACAAGAACACAGAGCCGAGCCATGACTTCGGTGATCGTTTGAGATGGCGAAACGTGACCGCACACGCTTATCGACATGACACACGATGATGATGATGATGATGATGATGATGATGATGATGATGATTGACATAACCTGCCCCATTCCCACGCCCCCGTCCACCTCTCATCTCATGGGTAGAAAGATCACATACCTAGCCTTCTGGAACAGAGGCAACAACATGAGAAGACAGTTGTGCACGCGAAACATGCAAACTGGCATAGACTCAAATTTGGCAGTGCTGTCCTAGGCGTGACCCACTCGACTCTAAAACGAAACAAAAGAAGAGGAAGACAAACCATGAGGTTTGTCGTACAAAGCCACCGTGGAAAAATAGTTTTTAGAATTTCCAATGAGATATTGCGAACATCTAGCCTTTCTCTCAGTTCATAGGCTCAATATATCTTCCCCTCCTTAGCTAGAACATCACGAATACGCAGATGACTGGATGTACTCCATGTTTTCTGTTTCCTGGCCACGTTGTCCAACTAAGGCAAGCTTTCTCTCACAACAGCAACTTGCTACCGATTTTTGGGATTTTAGAAATAAGAAAGGATAAGAATATCCATCATTAAAAGTGAGTGACGTGAACGGCGCAGTGTGTATCAGGCGTGTGAATCCCATACGTGTATAGATCGTGAGAATAAATCCTCTGCAGATTTTACTCGGTTAGGTAGGTCAATATATATATATATATATATATATATATATATATATATATATATATATATATATATATATATATATATATATATATATATATTGCAGGCACAACATCTGATTCATATGGGGTTTATGCGGACATAGAACTGTAAGAATCCATGGTTACTCTGCTGAAACAATACATTTGTATTATATGAGATTGTAGGACCATGGAATGGCACATAATAATAGTGCACGGTTAGACTGAAACAATTAACTGGAATCTACGAAGCTTTAAATTAGACTAACTCAGCCACAGATTTCAGAAAAAAGAGTCCTGAAAAAATGAAAATCATTACTTTGCGGGCAATGCTCACCTATGGACTTCACCTGAACCGTTAATCATAGTGGTCTTTTCCAACGCAAAACGGACAAGTAATTACTTCTTACATAGAGAAAGACCAGGTACTAATCGTCACAATGACTAAATTGTGACTTGTGTGATGTCTGTAACACCGACCCAGTACATCGTTTTCACCCTTGGTAGGGCAGTAGTTATTTGTATAATGCTACACATGCTCACTTTATAATGAAACGGTCTCTCATTTTGTTTTACTGTTGCAAGAAAAGTAAGTAGCAGTGATGAGAGCATAGACAAGAGCGAGAATTGCTTTACTATGTCCCTGTATATTGACATACTTGATGCAGTCACCAAGTAGAAGATCTAGCACCACGATTATTGTTTGGCGTGTGAATATTAATGTTTGGCACTGTGAAGACTTGTGACTGGCATTGTGAATATTAATGACTGGCGTGTGATGACTAGTACTTGGCATTGTGAAGATTAGTACCTGGTGCAATGAAGAATAGTACTTAGCGTTGTGAAGATTATTACCTGGCGTTGTGAAGACTCATAATTGTCGTTGTGAAGATTAATGACTGGCGCGTGATGATTAGGCC
Organism: Cepaea hortensis; assembly: GCA_963921405.1. NCBI lineage: Eukaryota > Metazoa > Mollusca > Gastropoda > Stylommatophora > Helicidae > Cepaea > Cepaea hortensis. Next base: position 68,452,826 of record OY992883.1, on the reverse strand, counting down.
CTAGCGTTGTGAAGATTAGTACTTGGTGCTAATAGTACTAAGCGTTGTGAAGATTAGTACCTGGCGTTGTGGAGATTATTACCTGGCCTTGTGAAGATTAATAATTGGCGTTGTGAAGATTAGTACCTAGTGCAATGAAGAATGGTACTTGACGTTGTGAAGATTAGTACCAGGCGTTGTAAAGTGTTACGAAGCGCCTCGGTAATAGAATTTATCTCTCATTCCCCAAGCAAGGAATAAAATCAAAGAGGAATGAGTAGATAAAAAAACAAAAAACTAAACCTTCATCGCACTGCTAGGTGCTTATTCTATGACGCAAAATTGCACACAGAACCACCCTCGCACAAAGCGAACAGTCTGGTTCTATAAAGGTTGTAAGATCTCATTCACGACCACCTTACAGCAGAGAAAAGGGGCCGTCGAGGTGTAGCATTCCTACTTCATAAAATGGTACCCACCACTTAAAACTTTGCCTCGGAAGTCCACAGTGAGGGGAGACTTTCAGCCGGATAAATGTGTGAACTTACAAACAGTGGTTGGAGGATACCATCTGCCCTGACACATGTATGCTGAACTCAGATGAAAAGTTTAAATGCCGGCAAACAGAGAAGGCGAGGGTGTAAACAGCAGATTGGAATATATTACTTTACATCAATCGCATCTGCGAGCAGCGACCAAAGTATGTTTCAAACGAATGGTATAGACCAATGGTTCTCAACCCTATTTTGATCCATGCACAACTTCACCATATGTTGAGAATGTCATTTTCTCATCCCCATTTCGTATTTCCTCTCTATAATCCCCCCTCCCCGCCCCTACACAGTATACGTAACAATGGAAGCTAACTTTAATAACACATACTAGAACAAGTCTAGACGTCGGCATAAAACGTGATTTACGGGTCTACTTACGGTATAAAGCGAATTTCAGAAGAGCGAGAAGTTCAGAACCATACAGTATGGAAGGAAAAACGACATCAAGTAATCGGCTATTGTATAAAACGCGATCTTGAAATAATCTTAATCCCCCCCCCCCCCCCCCCCAAACCCTAACACCCCCCCCCCCCCCCCCGAAGAACCACTGGTATAGACCATCAAAATTGATTAACAGGTGAAATTTACAAGCCATAGTGAAAGAAAGGGAGGAGTTAAAGAATACAAAAGTCGCTTAAAAGTTGACAGGGTCGACTTCATTGCACCGGGTTTTATCCCATATGGCTCGGTCTCTTTCCGCAACGCGTAAAGCGTCGTACAAAGCGCGAACTCCATAGCTCTAGCGACGACCCACAGGAGTCTCCGAAAAATTTCACTCGTGAACCGAAGGACGCGGCCCGGTATCGAACCCACAACCTTCGGAACCCGAGTCAAACGGCTTGAATAAATTAAAGAATACTGAACATGAGGCGTCAAGGTAGCCATGCAATTTGAAAAGGAGACGAGAGAACATGAAAATCACATTAGAGACTAAACCAGTATTTAAAAACCGACATTACAAACAAACCTCAGACGTAAGCACAGTTATAGCCTATCAGGGACGCATCCTGGCGAGATATTACCATCTCATTTCGCCTAACATCAGTAAGGAGTCTAGTGGCAGGATCCCTAGCTATAAACCCAGCTCTCATTAGAGCTACGGACAGTCAGCAATCAACTCCCATAACAGAGCGTCTGATCCTCGTGCAAGGACCCAATGGGAATCCTGCAAGCTGGATGTGCAACACGTCTCAAGGTGGAGCATGCACTTAAAAGGTGTCTTCGTCAATTGTACCAATAAGTTACATTTTGTTTTCTACTTGGTGCGCATGCTATTTGATCATACATCTTTCTTTCATGACACACCACCAGCACATCAACACATCAAAACATCAACTAGCAAATCAATTTTACTCATATTAACGTAACAGCAACACTTTTGATTTATTCATATCATCCATTCTGTTGAACGATCATGAAAAGTTAATAAACATAGTGGTAGTTTGCTTAAACTCATAATTTTTTTGCTATCATATTTCTAAACGTGCATGCGTATTTTAAATGCGTATAAACTCCTTTAAATTAAAGTTAGTGGGGGAGCAATTATATATTTTCAGGAGGGGATAAGTCGGGAGGTAACTTGCCCTATGATGCGTTTTGCAAAAAGACTTATTCTGCATATCTAAATTCCTGTTTCTCACTCCTGGAAGTACCAAAAGCATCTGTCTTTTCAACGAACCATTTCTTTGTTGTTTTCTTGTGTATTCAGAGACAGTTTCCTCAGTCAGCACGCAAGAGACATTTGTCTCGAGTTTTCCCTCGTGGATCTGGAGTGTAAGGGATCTGAACCTGCACCCATAACTAAACGTCAGTGTGAGATAACTCGACTTCTGCCATGAAGATTAGTACTTGACGTTGTGAAGATTAGTGCCTAGTGTTGTGAGGAATAGCTCCTGGCATTGTGAAGATTAGTGCCTGATATGATTATTAGTGCCTGACGTTGTGAGAAGTAGCACCTTGCATTGTGAAGATTAATAACTGATATTATGACCATTAGTGCCTTGCGTTTTGAGAGAAGAGGAAACGGCGGCATTTCACCTAAACGAACATCCCTTGAAACAAGTAAAGAGTTTCAAGTATCTAGGGAGTATAATATCATCAAATGGCAGATCAGAAGGGGCGTTGGATGGAGGGAATATCAGAGTCCATGGGAATATCGATATATGAAGCCCATAATCGGGCACTCTCACGAAGTTTATACTTCACCTCGACACCGCAAGGTACAAGAGGAACATGATGAGATGAGAGATGAGAAAAGAAGACGAGATCGAAAATAGATGCAATAAGGCAAACCAACTCATTGGACAAATGGCATCAATACTGAAGAACAAACAGGTATCAACAACTACTGAAAAAGCACTTTACAACACAACCTTCCTACCAACCCTATGCTACGAATGCCAAACCTGGACAATGACAGAAAAAGAGAAAAGAAAAATCACAACAACAGAAATGAGATTTCTGAGAAGAATACTCAATGTATCAAGAAGAGATAAGATCAGAAATGAATAAATCAGGACTAAAGTGGGGGTTGTAGCAGCACTAGATTTTACTAGAAAGCAGCAAGTCAAATGGTTTGGCCATGCAAGTAGGTTACCAGTCAACAGCATACCACAACAAGCAATGATGTACAGACCAGATGGAAACAGAGGAAGAGGCCGACCACGTAAATGTTGGACGGAGGGAATAACAGAGTCCATGGGAATATCGATACATGAAGCCCATAATCGGGCACTCTCACGATGTTTATACTTCACCTCGACACCGCAAGGTACAAGAGGAACATGATGAGATGAGATGAGTTGTGAGCATTAGTATGTGATGTTATGATTAAGATTATTACGTGGCATTGTGAAGATTATTACGTGGCGTTGCGAAGCTTAATCACTGGCGTTGTGGAGATTAGAATTTGACGTTGTGAAAATTAATGACTGAGGCTGTAAAGATTAATGACTGGCGATGTAAATATTAATGACTGGGGTTGTAAAGATTAATGACTGGGGCTGTACAGATTAATGACTTGGGTTGTAAAGATTAATGAGTGGGGCTGTACAGATTAATGACTGGGGCTGTAAAGATTAATCATTGGCGATGTTATGATTAATAACTGGCGTTGTGCAGATTAATGACTGGGACTGTAAAGATTAATGACTGGGGCTGTAAAGATTAATGACTTGGGCTGTAAAGATTACTTACTGGCGCTCTAAAGATTAATGACTGGGCTGTTAAGATTCATGATTGGGGCTTAAAGATTAATGACTGCGCTGTGAAGATTAATGACTGGTGATGTTAAGATTAATGATTGGGTCTGTAAATATTAATGTCTGGGGTTGTAAAGATTAATGACTGGCGATGTTAAGATTAATGACAGGCGTTGTAAAGATTAACTGATTCAGTGCCAAAGAAAAGGAAGGTTTGGACCAAACATGGTACACAGTCACATGAACAAGTGTTATAATTTACTTGTCCAGTCTCTGGGCATTACAACTGTGGAAGTTACAACCAAATGAAACAAATAACATGATAATCCTTATATGGCGATATATCATCCTTCTCTTCAAATGGGAGGTTACATTTGGTGATATATTATCCTTCGGCACTGAATCAGTTTCAGACTGGGGCTGTAAAGATTAATGACTGGCGCTGGTAAGATTGATGACTGGGGCTGTAAAGATTAATGACTGGGGCTGTAAAGATTAATGACTGGGGCTGTAAATATTACTTACTGGCACTTTAAATATTAATGACTGGGGCTGTTAAGATTAATGACTGGGGCTGTAAAGATTAATGACTTGGGCTGTAAAGATTAATGACTGACGATGTTAAGATTAATGACTGGGGCTGTAAAGATTAATGACTGGCGCTGTGAAGATTAATGACTGGCGCTGTGAAGATTAATACACAATCCCTTCTAACCCATGGAAGAGGAAAGGGATATTCAGACTGTTCTTTTATATGAAAAATGAAGACCACTCACAGACCATTCAGTGCTTCAGACAACACAGTTTGAGAAATATGTGAAAAATACACTGGCATTTTCAGAGCAATAGAATTGTACCTACATGAGAAATATTACTTAGAGATAATATACTCATATTGGTTGTGTTGCCATACTTGGTTGCTCTAGTACTCAATACTGCTCTAGGTAACGCTGTATGTAACTTGCTGGTCAATTATCTCAAGTGAATCCTTTCAATATTTCTCATTTTATGTTTATCAGTCTTTGTGAATGTCGAAGAACAAGTATTTTTTCCCTCTTATACCTCTCTCTCTCTCTCTCTCTCTCTCTCTCTCTCTCTCTCTCTCTCTCTCTCTCTTCTCTCTCTCTTTCTCTCTCTCTCTCTCCTATCTTGTTTCTCCGTCTCCCTTTCTCTACCTGTCTCTGACTCTCTTTCTCTCTCTCTCCTATCTTGTTTCTCCGTCTCCCTTTCTCTACCTGTCTCTGACTCTCTCTCTCTCTCTCTCTCTCTCTCTCTCTCTCTCTCTCTCTCTCTCTCTCTCTCTCTCGCTGTATTTCTGTTCTTGTCTCTCCGTCTACCTCTCTGAGTAACTGTCTCTGCACGTCTGTCTCTCAGCAATTTTCTCTCCAACATTTACTACAAGAAACTCAGACAATTGTAAACACCAATTAAGTGTCGCTGGTCAAGAGTCCAAATGCTCAGGGAAGTGTTGTCTAGGCTTGTAGGTTTGACACAAGATGGCAGCGTGAGAACATTCCAGATAGCCTTCTGTTCTGGCATAGACATATATGAGAACATTAATCGATACATAGTATTGGAGAACGGGAGATCTGAGACGCATGAACGCAATGCAAGTTGACGAGTCACCCCCACGACGAGAATGACGAGTATACCCTCTGGTTTCTCTCGTGTCTTCTACGCATGCCAGTCAATACATACATCCTCGAAACGAGAATGACGAGTATACCCTCTGGTTTCTCTCGTGTCTTCTACGCAAGCCAGTCAATACATACATCCTCGAAACGAGAATGACGAGTATACCCTCTGGTTTCTCTCGTGTCTTCTACGCATGCCAGTCAATACATACATCCTCGAAACATTGACCTAGGCGCCAGCGTCGACACTGCCTGAATTGAGTACCTGAGAATATTGACGGCAGTAAAGGTGACCGGTGTGATACCAAGCAAATCACACCCCGAGTCTGGCTTGGTCTCTAACATATGATTCTAGCACCATATACCTGACACGTCTCCAGATGTGGAAAAGTGTCTTTAAATGTAATGGCCTCAGGCATTCCCCGTCTACTGATCAATATCAAAGCGTGGTTTTCGCTGAGCGTAATTGTGTGGTAGTGACAATACAAACAAGAGAAGTAATTGTCCTACTCGCCGTGTCAAAGTATTGTCATATAATTGACACATTAGACTGGGGTTTTGTCAGCATAATTGCACTTGTATCGAGCATGTCACACAACGATTATTTGTCTCCCATTAATATGCCCATCTTGGTTTTGTGTCATGTTTGACTGTTTTAGCGCTCAAACTGCATTACTAATAGTTGTGCCAGCGTGAAGCTCTCTTTTTTTCTCAGTTGTCAGATTTGTCCTCGGATTTCTACATTAATCCTGTTGTGTGAATATTGGTTGATCATGATTTATGTCTTCACTAAAACCTCTTCTGCTACAATGCTAAAACTATACTAGTTAACGAAAGTTCTATAGTTTTGTTTCATGCCAGCTGTCCGTGTCCTATCCATCCATCCATCATGTGCCATGCCGGTAAGCGTGGGCGGTCATGTTCTGCCATCTCACTCGATCACCAGAGTCGTGGACCAGCTCCGCGTTTCTGTCTCGACCATGCCACAAGGCCAAGCCATCCAGGTACTTGCCTCTAGGTCTTCCCCTTGGTCTGTTCCCCTCGATCTTACCAGTTGTCACCAAGTTCTCCAAATAATTTCTTCTCATAACATGCCCAAACAATTGTGACTGTCTACGTCTAATGTCTCTAATCAGTTTACGATCTTCATTTGTTTCTTGAAGGACTTGTTCATTGGTCTTTCTGGCTGTCCATGGTATTCTTTGAAGGACTTGTTCATTGGTCTTTCTGGCTGTCCATGGTATTCATTGAAGGACTTGTTCATTGGTCTTTCTGGCTGTCCATGGTATTCTTTGCATGTTCCTCAGAAAATGTCCGTGTCCTATAATGTCCACTAAACCAATGTCTGTTGTGTGGATGTTGGTTCATCATCATTTATTTATTCAACAAAACACGTCAGTTGTAGTGCTGAGACTGTACGAACTAATTGATTCCTATAGGCATCTTTCTTGTCAGCTGTCTCATGTGTCCTACATTTCTTTCCCAAGGTTGTGTCAATAACCATTTATTTAGTTGTTCTCGAAGATGTGCTCAGTTTTAATGCCCATGCCTCCCAATTTTCTTTGTTTTATTTTGTTAAATCAATGCGCCTCCTTGCTCCCAGTTAAGATCTATATATGTACCTTCTCGCCAGCACACATCCAAGGAAACCTGCATTCACATAAATCAATATATTCTACTCAGAATCAAAATAGGCACATGTGTTTCTTATGGTCCATGCCGTGTATTATTAGCCATTATGCCTGTCCACAGCTTTCTGTCCCGTATGCTGCAAATCATTTCCGATACTGACGATTCCCCCCATGTTATGATGTCAGACTGTCCAGCATTTTCTTTCTTGTCTCCTCTGCCTCTTTCCCCTTCAACTGTCCCACTGTGACGACATACTCCAGCTTTCCGCTTCTCATGACATGCCCAAAGAATGCGGACTGTCTTCTTCTGATGAGAGTAACCAATTCTCTCTGTGAGTGAACTTCTTTCAAGAAATCTTCATTGCTCTTTCGATCCGTCCAGGGATTCTCATCAATCTTCTATAAAACCACATCTCTTGAATTTAAACACAATTCCTCACTTTCCTGCTAATTTTCCCCGATTCACCTTCGTACTTGAGGATTGGCTCAATATAACTGTTAAGAATTATTTTCCTCACGATTGGCATTGACAACTGGCAGATAATATTTTTCATCTTTTGAAATGTTGCCTTTACTTGGACTATTCTATATTTAACTTCCTCAATACAACTTCCATCAGCTGTTATTAAAGTCCTCATAAACTTAAACACACTGACTTGTTTCAGGTAGTTCTTCTATTCACTTTGATTTTGTTCTTGGGTAAACATATCTTAGATATGTCGAATGTTACTGTGTAGCTTGGATATTTAAAACGGGTGGTCTGTGTGATTTATACACATTCATTGTATGACCATTTAATGGAGTGTGTGCTTCATGGAAACCACAGAGCATTCTATATGGCTAATATTTAGCGACAACCCATTCTTGTTTCTCCTCCATCACCCGTTACAGATGTAGTATAGGTGCAAAAACATGGAGATAAAGGATGCTATTAATCAGATAATTAATCGGATAAGAATAAGCTAAAGATATTGCACCACATGAAAGGCTAAAAAGAACAATTTAATTACAAATGTTAGAGCTTATAAGACAGATAAGAGAGCTAAAGTACAGAGAATATCAAATGTAGAGAAATTGCCAGCATATACAAAAATAACAAGAGAAATAAAATAGAATGTAAACAGACGCAAGTTTCAATTCCTATAAGATCAGGATGCAGCAATGGAAGAACACATGAGAAAGGGTGAGATCACGAAATGTGCAAACAACTAAAAGTAGTTATCGGAAACTTTATAATCAAGACAGATGCACAGAACATACATACATACTTAATAGAGGGAAAGGATACCGCATCATATTCATGTGCCATGCCGATGAGCGTAGGTGGTCGTGTTTGGCCATCTTACGAGATCACCAGAGTCGTGGATCAGCTCAGCGTTCTTGTCTCCACCATACCACGTGACAAAGCCATCCAAGTATTTACTTTTCTGCCTTCCCCTTGTTTTCTTCCCCTCAATCTTGCCAGTTGTCACCCCAGTTTATTTCTTCTCATAACGTGTCCAAAACTGTGACTGTCTACGTCTAATTTCTCAGATCAGTTTACGGTTTTCATTTGCTTTTTGTAGGTTTTTCTGCGCTTTCCTCAGAAACCACATTTCCTTTGCAATTAGGTGGTTTTCAGCTTGTGTACTCATTGTCCACGCTTCACATCCATATAGAAGTACAGGTTCTCTGTAACCTTTACCGCTCTTTTTCTCATTGCAACTGACATCTTTTTATTAGTCAGAATGTTTTCTATCTTGCAAAAAGCTACCTCCGCTATAGCGGTTCTAGTTCTAATCTCTTCAAGGCGCTTCCCATCAGATGTTATGACTGTTCCGAAATACTTGTACCGATTCACTTGTTTAAGAATATTCCCATTTACCAATATATTACATTGTGATACTTCTTTCTTCTTAGTGATGGACAAAATCTGTGTCTCTTTACACTTTAATTCGAACGCTAGTTGTTCACTGTGTACAATAACTGGTATGTACATCTAGCCTGATTGATTATACAACGGATTGTTGCAACGGTGGTATCCCCTTGACTTCCGTTGGTTTGTTATAGTATTATTCTGCTAACCATTGTCTAAAATAGGGGTCACCAAACTACGGCTCGCGGGCCGGATCCGGCCTGCGACGTAATTTCATGCGGCCCGCCGACGTTACTCGAACTTGCTTTATGTAACGTATGGAACACAAGACGTTGTTATACAATTTAAATGTAAATATTATATTTAAAATAATAGGAGATCTTCATACATGCGGAGACCTTATGGCTACTATGTGTCTTAAAGTTACTATTTTCAGTTATAAATGATTGTATATAGATTTTCTTGTTTATTGTAATGTTTGCTCTTCGCGCCATCCCATGTCATTTCCAGGCTCGTGGTAGGGCAGCCTACGCTCTGACGTTACCATGGTTTCCATGGCACAATACACACACACACACACACACACACACACATCTTCCCCTCCACCAGATGCGTCCATCTATCAACACAGGTCTGATGCTCCAGAAATATTTACTTCATTTTGCCAGTCATCCATTGTATAGGTATGCAACAAGGATGTCTTTGTTTGACAGTGATAGGTAAGTGAACTACAAGTGTGAATAGAGGCAATAAAGTAGCAAACATATCATAACAATGCTATAGAATCCTTGTGTTATTACCAAAATATTATCCCCAGCTCAGAAGAATTTCCCAGTCAAGGTTTAATCGAGCTGGTCTCTAGGCCCGTGTTTTCCAACATTTCTGCTGAAGCAGATCCTTACGCAAATGTTTACTTTGCTCAAGGAACTCTGTGTGATGATCCAAGTGTCTGTCCTACTTTATGTAATAAACCAGATGGGCAGAAATGTTGCCGTTAGGCGATTTTGGTCTGCTTCGTCGGAACCCCTAGCTACCACTCGTGGAAACCGGTTGAAAAACACTGCTCTAGGCTGTTTATTTAGGCCGGCCCTATTTATATATTTTTCAAACCTTATTATGAGATATATTCTATTACCAAAGGTACCTATAAACTTTATATGTATCTTTGGTGAGCCGTAGCTTCACTGGTGACCCCTTGTCCTCTGCTTTTTTGTGTTTCAATATGTCTTTAATTATGTTTCTAATTCAATGTCCTTTTCATGTTCAGATCCCGTGTACTTCACCCTTCATTATGGCTACTAAGAAAAGAAAAGTGAACACCGAGTGTCGCGTTTTCAATAAAGAATGGGGAGTAAAGTACTTCTTTGCGGAAATAAAGGACCAGAAAACCAGTTGCGTAATATGCAGCGAAAGTGTTACGGTTTTCAAAGAGTACAATCTTTGTCGTCAATAGGAAACAAAACATACGTGAACATATTCAAAATTTTCTGGAAAGTTACGCACTGAGAAATGACCAAGTACTACAAGAGACAAATGAAAATCGTAGATTGATTAGAGAAATTAGACGTAGACAGTCAAAATTTTTTGGACATGTTATGAGAAGAAATGGACTGGAGAACTTGGTGACAGCTGGCAAGATCGACGGGAACAGACCAAGAGGAAGACCGAGAGGAAAATACCTGGATGGCTTGGCCACATGGCATGGACGAGACAGGAACACTGAGCTGATCCACGACTCTGGTGATCGAGTGAAATGGCGAATCATGACCGCCCACGCTTTCCGGCATGGCACATGATTGATTGATTGATTGATTGATTGAAACGTGGTTTAGAAACACAAAAAATCTCTTCACGAGAAAGTTCGCTGAAAATGAATCTGTCACTCATACAAGTTACAAAATAGTGCATAAGATGGCAGAACGAAGAAAACCGTTTACTGATGGTAACTTTATCAAAGAGTGTATGATGGAAGCAGCAAATGACATGTGTCCTGAGAAAGCCGATTTTTTTGGCAAGTTCAGTTGTGCGAAGAACAGAAGAACTCGGAGAGAACATAATGCTACAGATACGCGAGAAAACTAGGAACTGGTTGTGGTATTCTCTGGCGCTGGGTGAGTCTACTGATCTCTCGAGTACGTCACAACTTCTCATATTCATTCGTGATGTCAATTTGGACTTTCAGATAACAGAAGAGTTGGCATCCGTTTGCAGCATGCATGGAGCAACAACTTGAAAAGACATTTTCATGGAAGTGCAAAAATGTTTGCAAGACTATAACCTTCAGTGGAATCAGCTTCGAGGTGTTACAGTTGATAAACGAAAAAAAAAAAAAAACATGGCTGGAGTGAGGAAGGGTCTGATGGGGCAGACCAGGACTCAGTTGGAAGATTTGCAGGTACTTTTGCCTTAACGTAGTTGTTCGTCTTTTTTCCCAGAGCTTTCGTTCTGGCTTGCAGGTATTGTTAAAGTTAGTTGCACATCCTTTACAGGACGTTTTCAGTCAACACCAGCATTTTTTGCTGTTGTTGATGACTTGGCAAGTTTACGTCCAGTAGTTTGCCATTGTTTTCTGAACGACCGACACCCATACCATAGCGTAAAAAACCAGCGCAATGTGGTCTGCTGCCAAATCGTGAACAGCTATGTGTCGAACGTGGGTACGTGATTACGAACCGCGTCCGTAAAACCTTCGCCACGGAGCTCGGCGCAAGTATTGTACAGAATGAGTATCCGGCCCGCGCTCGTCATTTTGCCAGTTGTCCGGCCCGCCGTGAAAAAAAAAGTTTGGTGACCCCTGGTCTAAAACAACGTACCATAACCATATGATGGCATTGCGATGTGTTTTATAGAATTACCTACCTTTCTAACGAACTACTTGTCTAACAACTTGTACATCTAATTGCGTGTGCACATGTTGTGTCTATATGCTCTCCATATTTATATTTATTTTGTGTCAAATTTGTTTGTTCTCGTCACACTTTGTAGCATTTTAAACGAACAGACGAACAAACAGCGACCAAGACAAAGTGGGGGATATACAAGGGCAATAACTCTAACTTAGGTTTATGGACGTCAGACAAGTATTTGATTGGCGCTCATTAAAGTAGAGCGGAAATTGCAGCCTGTCAAATTCGCTCTTACAAGGCTTATTAAGGAAACCTATGACAGACGCAGTTGTAGCTGTGAATGATGGTAGGAGCGGTGGTGGAAATGGCTCTGAAAGTGGCAGGTGTTACATAAAAGACGATGTAGTTTTTGTGGTTGTCTGGTTGTTACCGCTGAGCACTTGAGGAGTTGGAAACTAATGCATGATCAGCATGAACCGACAACGTCACTTCTTCAAACTGACTTCATTCACAAGGCTGCTATCGTGTAATTGCTAGTGGAAGTAGCATCGACATACCCAGTCCAGGGTTCCAAGTCGTTGCTGACTGACTTCATTCACAAGGCTACAATGGTGTAATTGCTAGTGAAAGTAGCATCGACATACTGAGTCCAGGGTTCCAAGTCGTGGCTGACTGACTTCATTCACAAGGCTGCTATCGTGTAATTGCCAGTGGAAGTAGCATCGACATACCCAGTCCAGGGTTCCAAGTCATTGCTGACTGACTTCATTCACAAGGCTACAATGGTGTAATTGCTAGTGAAAGTAGCATCGACATACTGAGTCCAGGGTTCCAAGTTGTTGCTGACTGACTTCATTCACAAGGCTGCTATCGTGTAATTGCTAGTGGAAGTAGCATCGACATACCCAGTCCAGGGTTCCAAGTCGTTGCTGACTACTTGGAAGCAAGCCGCTTTGTGTTGGTTTCGATGGTATGAACTACTGAACGTAAAACTGGCCTAGCACATCACAGACATGACCAGGCAAGAAACGGCGCAGTATATTGTTTGTGACGTCTGTGTTTAAAATTAGAAACAGTCAGACAAGCTGGGGTTGGTTGTGGCCTACTGTAAAGGACATGCAACTAACGTTTTTAATTGTTACATTTTACCAGAATTTCACTGCTCTGGGCACTGAGTCTATTGACAATTAAATACCTACACCTGCAGGGCTGGCACCACCATACTAGACCCTGTACTTACCAGTCCATACGCACCAATCTGATTCTTGACTGATGTACACCCTACTACACCTCTCCACGAGCACCGATCCATCTATACAAGTACGGCTCTATGACCAATGCGCTTACAGCGCGTAGAAGGGTCCGTTACTTACTGTGCTGGCTATACCTCTCCCCAAGTATGATGTTCCAGTACTGGTCTTGGACACCGGGCTAGTTTCTAAGCTGGGAGAGGAGACTGAGAGTCCTGCAACACAGTTCCCGTGGAGATGCTACTTTTGTAGTTGGTCAAAACACAAGTTGCCTCGCCAGCCTCCTCACTCCAGTAAATGCAAACCCTTTGCTGGACTCAGGTGGCTTGAGTGCCAATGCATGTTACTTAAGAACTAAAGTTCAATTTTCCAGAGGATTCAAGACCAAACAGCTAGAAGTCCAATCAGCAAGCACATCAACGGACCAAGTTCATTTACCGTTGAAGAGAGATGTTTAAAGTGCACAACCTGCGCACGGGACCTCCCGTGTTTCGTCCTTATCCGAGAAGGCTAGGTATCCGATCTAACTATACAAGAGATGTGCGGGACCTGCGACACTTGTAGATACCAATGGTTCTTACGGGAAAATGTTCTCCCCTATGTAGGGATCAAACCCAATATCTTCTGATCCTGAGGCGAACGCTGTAATCGCAAGCCACGGTTTACCAGAATGTCCAGTCTAACCATCTCACACCAGACCTCGTCTCACACTGGACCTCTTCTCACACTGGACCTCTTATCACACTGGACTTCGTCTCACACTGGACCTCGCCTCACACTGGACCTCGTCTCACACTGGACCTCGCCTCACACTGGACCTCGTCTCACACTGGACCTCGCCTCACACCAGACCTCGTCTCACACTGGACCTCTTATCACACTGGACCTCGTCTCACACTGGACCTCGCCTCACACTGGACTTCGTCTCACACTAGACCTCTTCTCACACTGGACCTCTTATCACACTGGACCTCGCCTCACACTGGACCTCGCCTCACACTGGACCTCGTCTCACACTGGACCTCTTCTCACACTGGACCTCTTATCACACTGGACCTCGTCTCACACTGGACCTCGCCTCACACTGGAACTCGTATTGCAATGGACATCGCCGCTACCCTCCCATTTGAGTCGCTGTCCTCCTCTTGCACGCGTTTCCTCCAACTGTATGTGTAGTCTAGTTTTCAACATTACCTTGTGTCTGTGTCGTGGATTCATTTATAGTGTCGTCCCTGGGGTGAGGGGAATCAACACAAACATTCTTTTTAACCCCATATCATTATTCTGGAGAATCCACTAGATTCCGTCCACAACACCCCGTCAATCCCCGGATACCTCTTTCTCTCTCACCACTCACCACTGGATCATGCCCCCTCTCATTCTTCCCCAAAACAACATACTACACAACTCTAGCTTCTAAAAATTAATAACAATTTAATTTAATGAAGAAAAGTGTATGTATGTGCGAAGTGTATGTGTAGAATGTATGTCGTATACTCTAGTGTGTCTGCAGAATCAGACCGGACAGCGCAGGAGCAAAGTCTGATCATCCCAGTAATGGCCACACAACATCATCATAGCTCAGCACACAATGACCTCACCAAACGATGTGTCCCTCCTGCCAGATGTTGACTTCCTCCAGTAGCTCTTTGATAACCCAAATACCTGGTCACCAATCACGGATATAGTCCAATACTGATCCTGAATTGATCACACACAATGTTACTAAATGTCCCAACTGTTCTAAGATTTAACAATCCCTGTATCGTGAAAACACGGATCACTGTCACTTAAAACAAAATGATTCATTCCTAAATGTTTTAGAGTTTCACGAGTACACAGTTAATTATTAAAGTTCCACAGGAATCTAATAACTGAGAAGAACGCGATGTTCGTTGTTCCTGTTCCACTTATAACCCATATTGTTCTTTTTACATGTGGTATGGAAAATAATTTCACTCAACTTCCGCGAACCCTATAACTAATGAGCCATTTCCAGATAGTTATCTGTTTTTGCTCAACAGAGCCATGTTCCTTCAGACCCTCTTGATTATGGGCCCAGTGCAAAAGCCGCTGAATAAAACTTCCTTCACTGAATCATCCAGAATCTTAAACAATGAATGTTCAGCTTGTTTTCTTCATAATCGGAGTGGAACCTGTGAAAGAGAGAACACACCTCGTGAGAGCAACCCGATACTGACCCCTATTAGATGAGTGCAGGCCGACGGCCGCACTCAGATACATAACAGTGACCTGAACTCTGTCATGGGGCAGAGGAGCTCATCGCCTCGGTCTGAATTAGGGTAAGACAAGGAAAGACCAATGGCGACGTGCAGAACCCCAGTAGACACCCCACTGGAAGATCCCATCATTGGACAGTTCCCCCATCCCCCAACCATCCTCAATCTCTCTAAATATCATCCCACTACACTATTCTCAACCAGCTGAGCTAATTGACATCTCACACTAGTTAGTTTAACAACGCGATTGCCTACTGTCGCCGACACTCCTAGAATACCTAACCACAAAGCAACAACACTATACTCAAGTCCTACCCTCTATCTATCACTAGACTATCCTACATTACTTATAACTTAACGCTATCTAGTGAATACCTTATGTACACCAGCTCTATCCTGAATTGAATCTACACATTGCCATGATTGCCTTTAATTGACACAGAACACAATAGATTCTTTCCAAATTAGAACAGAGCTAGCCAAACACTTCAGTCTAGTTTAATTCCATTTTTCACACTGGCGGCAAATAAGTTATGTTTCCTACAGTCGGGGATTGTCCGAGTGACGTCATTCGCTGTCAACAACAGGTGGTCTTGGCGGCAACCAAATCAAGACGGCACTTTTCCTTTCATCTTGCGATTCGGGCAACATAACATGCCGACAATTTTCCTGTGTCCTGGGGAAATCTCAAGGACTTTTGGTTTCGTTTGATCCGATGGAAGTGTTCCCCCCCCCCTCCCCCATCAACAAAAATTTGCAGCTGTCTTTGTAAATCTATCATCTGATCGTTAACTCCAGTGGGCCTGTGACAGTCTGTTCAAATGCCCAAATGAGTGTACGTGTTTTGTGCTCGGTGATGTGGCAGGAATGTTCAATCTGATGCGGGAGGATGTTAGAATGTTAATTGAAATGTTGTTGATGCCTTCTGAAGTGATTCTGGATACGAAATGAGCTGGTGCCAAACATTCTAGAGGCATACAGCAAATAAGGCAAACCAATCGAGCAACAGTAACAGCATTCACGTTAGATGGTGTAAGGTTTCCGTACTACATGGATTAGTTGCACTGAACAACGGTGAAATGACGATGAAAATAGCCCTATCGAAAGTCTTTAAAAAAAAGTCGCTTAAAAGTCGACAGGGACGACTTCATTGCACCGGGTGTTATCCCATATGGCTCGGTCTCTTTCCGCAGCGCGGAAAGCGTCGCACAAAGCACGAACTCCGTAGCTCTAGCGACGACCCACAGGAGTCTCCGAAAATTTAACTCGTGAACCGAAGGACGCGGCCCGGAATCGAACCCACAACCTTCGGAGCCCGAGTTAAACGGCTTGACCACTTGATATAAGTCTAAACGACTTGATACATAGCATAGTGTTTAATTCCCTGCCAGAAATTCCCTTGACCATGTCTATTTCCTTAGACATGTAAGCAAATCCATTTATCCACATGTCCTTTCTCTGGTAACTACCTTTTAACAAACCCACAAGGCAGCAGTTAACTTCTTAGTCTGGAAAAATAACCAGTGAGGGATCTCTGCGTAAAGTAGCAAGGATTAAAAACTCAACCGCATTCACCGGGTCTTCCTTGTCCACCCAAGAGCGGCAAATATTTGACAAGCCGGAGCTATTCAAAATGCCGCTGGCTTCTTGGTTGAGAAAACGTGTACATCTACGAATCAAAGCATCACATTATACATCTCACAAGCTATGGCACATCATATACGAAATATACTGGTGCTCTGTTGTACGATTAGAATATAAGACGTCACTGACACTCGGACAGAAAAAAAGTACACGAGTAGTCCGTTGAGACGTCGATGCAGAATCCATACAGTTGTTTCGGAACAGTCATAACATCTGATGGGAGATGCCTCGAAGAGATTAAAACAAGAATTGCCATTGCGAAAGTAGCATTTTGCAAGATGGAAAACATACTGACCAATAAATAGACAGCAACTGAAACGAGAAAAAGAGTGTTGAAGTGCTACATAGAACCTATACTTTTGTATGGATGTGAAGCGTGGACAATGAGCAGCCAAGCTGAACAACATCTGATGGCTGTGGAAATGTGGTTTCTGGGGAAAATGCAAAGAATACCATGGGCAGACAGAAAAACCAATGAACAAGTCCTTCAAGAAACAAATGAAGATCGTAAACTGATTAGAGTCATTTGACGTAGACAGTCAAAATTTTTTGGGTATGTTATGAGAAGAAATGAATTGGAGAACTTGGTGACAACTGGCAAGATCGAAGGGAAGAGACCAAGGGGAAGACCGAGAAGTAAATACCTGGATGGCTTGGCAGCATGGCACGGTCAAGACAGGAACACGGAGCTGATCCACTACTCTGGTGATCGAGTGAGATGGCAGAACATGACCGTCCACGCTTATCGGCATGGCACATGGTGGATGAATGGATTAGTTGTGTGTAAACATTCTCTTCTAGCTGGGGTATACAAATTCTCCCTAGCTGGGGTATAAACATTCTCCTCTAGCTGCGCTACACCTCTCTTTTAGTTTAGTATAAACATTCTCTTTTATTTGTGGTATTTACATTCTCTTTCAGCCGTGTAGTAAACATTCTCCTTTAGTTGTGATATAAACATCTTCTTGAAATTCCTTGGACTGTCGGAGTAACTGACAACGATTGCCTGAAACATGATAAATAAACTTTTTTTTTCGCATATCCTTTACAGAACATCACTGTCAAGAACAGCATCTTTCAGCTGATTGTTGATTTCTTGGCAAGATTACGCTCAGTAGTGTTCCATTGCTTTCTGAGCGACCGGCTCACATACCCCGTAAGTTACCAATGCGGCAAGAACCGCTACCGATTCTCGCGCAGGTTACTTTCCTCACGTGGATATACGGGATTACGGAGAAAGACGTTAACACCTGGGCCAGGGAGACCGGCTATATATAAACTAGAACATTGTATACAACAGTAAGAAAGCTTCCTTCGGTCATGTGATGAGAAGAGAGGCTTTTGAGAACATCGTGACAACTGGAAAGATCGAAGGGAAGAGAGGCAGAGGCAACCAAGAGAAATGATGCTGGATGGATTGAGACGGTGGTATGGAGGAATATCACGAGCAGAGTTGATCCAGAATACCAAAGACCGAGATCTGTGGAGAGCCATCAACGTCTACGCCAGATGGCAGGCTTGATGATGATACACATTTTATGTTGGCAGGGGTATAAACATTCATTTTTTTTTTGGGGGGGGGGGGGGGGCATATCCTTTACAGGACATCGTTGTCAACACCAGCATCTTTCAGCTGTATGTTGATTTCTTGGCAAGATTCCGCTCAGTAGTTTGCCATTGCTTTCTGAGCGGCCGGCTTACATACCCCGTAAGTTACCGATGCGATTCGAACCACTGCTGATTCTCACCGTCATCACGTTACCCACGAGAGTATACGAGATTACGGAGAAAAGTCGCTAACCTCTAAGCCACGAATCCGGTTAAACATTCATTAGCTGGGTGTATAAACATTCTCATTTAGCTGGGGTTAACATTCTCATTTAGCTGCGGTATAAACATTCTCTAAAGCATTTTTTTCCCAAGAATACAATCCTTTGCGACGTCCGGCATTGATATTTTTATTTCTGATTTTTGTCATTCCATTTTGTTTTCTTTTAAACTAATATATTTCTAGAATTTCCATAGAATGTATTTATTAGTTAAAATCTTCCTGGTCTGTGAGAGGTTAAAACCAGGTGTTAAATTTGCTGACGCAACCTGCTTTTTAAAGAATTCCGAGTGGGGGTAATATGGTGAATATTCACTTTATCACGAGAGGACAAACGGAATATCTAGCTAGCAAGCACAGCTTGCCGCCATGTAGCCACTGTTTGCGGAGAACTCTGTGCCAGTGGCCGCAGTAACGTCATTGGTATCTCTATTGCCCCAAACTCTCTCTCTCTCTCTCTCTCTCTCTCTCTCTCTCTCTCTCTCTCTCTCTCTCTCTCTCTCTCTCTCTCTCTCTCTCTCTTATTCTGCACTCCGATAGTATGTGCCACCGATGAATGTTTCACACCCCGTTAACAAATGTTGTCCCTTCAACTGTACACGTGTTCTTCCAACCGTTGTGCGCGTAAGTGTATATCTGTCTTATTACACTACATATTTGCCACATGCGACTACACGTAATGATTTCTGTGTGTATTGAGAGTTACAAGTCATTACAATCAAGCCCAGCATTTGTTGGCTGTTTGTTATTTACTTACTAGGCAGTTGATTGATCAATGATTTGTAACTATTGTCGCTTGTCGTCCCTGGGGGTAAAGAGGAACCAACAAACACACCTGTTAATTATCCTTGTCTAGGTTTTCCTCTGCTGGGGAACCTTTGTCTACACACCCCCCTTTTTATTTTTAAAGTCTTTTAATCACTATCTCTCTCCCTCTCTCTTCAACAGACAATACCCCCCTTCACGTTCCTTCAGCACATACCTCCACTAACACAGGTTTCGAACAAAATGATAAAACATTTATTGCAGAACAGTGTCAGTTGAGTGTGCAATGTATGTGTGTGAATATATGTAATGTGATCTATCTTGAATGTGTGACAGCATATACTCTAGGATCAGCCTCAGAATTGTTTCTTCATGATACAGCCATTCGACCTCACACAGTACATAACGTGGAATCTCTCACCCGGCTGCGTCTCTCTGTCTGATGATGGTTTTGTTGCCAATATGTTCTGGAAACGTATTGAAGAATATAGTCTCCACTGAATTCTATGCTAGTTCGAGTCTTCACATATACACATTCTACAATCTGTAATAGTTATAGTTCCTGTGAATGTCAGATCAACACTGCTTGATTGCGTAACTATGGTCCTTTTTGTTTTCCAAAACACGATCGGTAATATATTCCTTGTATTGGAAAATTATAAACACCAGTCCAACACTATATAGTTTATACACTGAGGATTGTCACCCCTTGAAAAAATATTAATGATCGCGTCTTTTCCTTTTTCTATGGTCTGTATTAAATCGTCCTCTTCATCATTATTTAAATATATTTTATACTTGTCTTTATCACCTCACTTAGAGTGAATCAGGTTCCTGGGTAATTTTAACTCACGGTGGTTTTACCTTCTGGTGACACCGGGTTCACCGTTTCATATCCTGTATTACTTCACCCAAGTCTGACCAAATGCTTCGGCTCAGATGGGTAATCACCTTAAATGTCAAGTGCAGGGAACCTGTTGAGTAAAACAGCCTGTGAGAGAAACTCAACTCCAACCTATGATATGTGAATGTAGGTAATTGGCTATATTCAGTAAATAACCTCTATAGATCCTACTAGAGCTATATTCTTGTATAAGACAGAGTAGTTCAGCACTCTAAAGCAAAGCACATACATCCTAGTATAGACTTATCCTTCTGACTGTACAGGCACCTTACTCTACACACCCCAAATCACTCTTCAGCCTAAATGCTGTCGACTCTCTATACTACGTTTACACACGAAAGTTCCCTATGCTAGCGTTTTACTCTACATCTATATATATAATCACCTTATTTACTATATTTCCTGCCTAGAATTAATACCCCTAGCCCTATGAAGGGAAAGCACATGTTGTCTTCAAACAACCTAGACTCTGTGATATTATTTTCTATTTTAGCACTGAAATACATTCCCACTCCAACCGATGTTAAGTCCAACTGTTCACTGAGTTTAAAACTGTTTCTGTCAACAGATAAATTGCCTGTCCTACGTCACTGGGTTTTTCCGTCCCACCCAATCATCCCTGCTCCTATTCCGTCCTTTGATCCTCGTACATCAACATGCGAACAATAGTCTTTGATAAAGACGATCTCCCGGTATTGTTGCTTTTCGGTTGTTCAAAGGACTTGGTTCATAGTATTTCAAAGATATCCACTGTTTGATCGTGCTCCGAACTTACTTGATATAAACGATCATTCTGGACCTCGGTGATAATCTTTTGATCTCGACTCTCGGGACTACGGCCATACGTCTCCGTTAATTTAAATACGAACTCTGGTCTTTGAACTTTTCTGGTCGACAATCTTCCGTTATCCACGAGACTTCGCTCTCGTCTTCAATCTTTCCGATCGTTCAATCAGGGCTCTCCCAACAAACAAAATGCCGCGGCTTACCCCGCCGATTGTTGTTCTTGTAACATTTCGGATCGTTGACCTCTAGTATCGTGACAACTATTACCTGGGAGGCCGACAACTCATACCATCGAAATCAACACAAAGCAAGAATATTCAAAGTCGTGGCTATAATCATGATACTGATTATATATATATATATATATATATATATATATATATATATATATATATATATATATATATATATATATATATATATATATATACACATATCTTCTTCTTCTTCTTCTTCATCTTCTTCTTCTTCTTCTTCTTCAGCGTTCCGAGCCATTGAGGTTCTTTGCTGCAGATACAATCCGTCTCCATTCGTCTCTCTGTTGGACCTTCTCTTGCCAGTCGTTGATTCCAAGTGCTTGTAGGTCTGTACATGTATTATCTCTCCACCGCCTTCTTGGTCTACCTCGGGGTCTAGTATATATATATATAGACACACACACACACACTGATTAATATATACACACTGACTCATATATAGCAATGATTAATATATACACACTGATTCATATATACACACTGATTCATATACACACACTGATTCATATATACACACTGATTCATACTGTACACACTGATTCATATATGTACACAGTTTAATATATACACACTGATTCATATATTTAAACTATATATATAGTACATACAGTATATATTAAAACACTGATTCATCTATACACTCTGATTAATATATACACGCTGATTCATATTGTACATGTGAACTGGTATATATAACTTTCTGTACTTGTGAACTGGTAGATATAACTTTCTGTACATGTGAACTGGTAGATATTACTTGCTGTACATGTGAACTGGTAGATATTACTTATTGTACATGTGAACTGGTAGATATTACTTATTGTACATGTGAACTGGTAGATATTACTTATTGTACATGTGAACTGGTAGATATTACTTACTGTACATGTGAACTGGTAGATATTTCTTATTGTACGTATGAACTGGTAGATATTGATTACTGTACATGTGAACTGATAGATATTGCTTATTTTACATGTGAACTGGTAGATATAACTTACTGTACATGTGAACTGGTAGATATTACTTACTGTACATGTGAACTGGTAGATTTGCTTACTGTACATGTGACTTGGTAGATATTACTTATTGTACGTGTGAACTGGTAGATATTACTTACTGTACATGTGAACTGGTAGATATTTCTTATTGTACATATGAACTGGTAGATATTGATTACTGTACATGTGATCTGATAGATATTGCTTACTGTACATGTGAACTGGTAGATATTGCTTACTGTAATGTGAACTGATAGATATTGCTTACTGTACATGTGAACTGGTAGATATTGCTTACTGTACATGTGAACTGGTCATCATCATCCTGTGCCATGCCTGTAAGCGTGGGTGGTCATGTTTTGCCATCTCACTCAATAATCGGTGTCGTGGATCAACCCAGTGTTCTTGTCTCGCCAATACATGTTATTGTGAACGTGAATTGGTGGATATTGATTATTGTATATGTGAACTGGTGGATATTGATTATTGTATATGTGAACTGGTGGATATTGATTATTGTATATGTGAACTTGTGGATATTGATTATTGTATATGTGAACCGGTGGATATTGATTATTGTACATGTGAACTGGTGGATATTGATTATTGTACATGTGAACTGGTGAATATTGCTTATTATACATGTGAACTGGTGGATATTGATTATTGTACATGTGAACCGGTGTATATTGATTATTGTATATATGAACAGGTGGATATTGCTTATTGTACATGTGAACTTGTGGATATTGATTATTGTACATGTGAACTGGTGGATATTGCTTATTGTACATGTGAACTGGTGGATATTGCTGGATATTGCTTATTGTACATGTGAACTGGTGGATATTGTTGGATATTGCTTATTGTACATGTGAACTTGTGGATATTGCTTATTGTACATGTGAACTGGTGGATAATGCTGGATATTGCTTATTGTACATGTGAACTGGTGGATATTGCTGGATATTGCTTATTGTACACGTGTTCTGGTGGATATTGCTTATTGTGCACGTGAACTGGTGGATATTGCTTATTGTACACGTGAACTGGTGGATATTGCTTATTGTACACGTGAACTGGTTGATAGTGCTTATTGTAAATGTGAACTGGTGGATATTGCTTATTGTAAATGTGAACTGGTGGATATTGCTTATTGTACATGTGAACTGGTGGATACTGCTTGTTGTACATGTGAACTTGTGGATATTGCTTATTGTACATGTGAACTATTATACGCTCCTATTGATATGCCCATTGGCAGATATGCCTTTGTGACTTGTGAACTGATATATTCCTAACTGATTTATTATTTCAGAGTCATGGATTTCGCTAACAGATTTCTGAGACTGAGTGTGGAGTTCCTGGTGACGTGTTTGTTCATTAATGGTGAGTGAAAAGATTAGTTACCTGCTACAGACGTAGGTATAGGCTACATGCAGTCAGCACTTTTATACGGATGGTATTAGTCTAAAAAGAGTAGGAAGCTCACCAAGAATGGGACAGTAGAAACACATTGTTAAATGTTATTTGCGGTTACATTCACCAATGTTATTCTACGTAGGAAGCATGTGACTGCAATGAAATATGAATATATACAGAAGTAAACGATAGTAACTCAAGCGTAAGTCATAGTAACAATAAACTATATAGAATTTGCTTTCATTGTTTCACTGTTTGATCTGTGCCTACCTTAGAAAATGTGTAGTTTGCTTTCATTGTTTCATTGAGGAATCTTTGCCTACCTTTGAAGATATGTAGTTTGCTTTCAACGATTCTCCGTGGGATCTTTGCCTATTTTAGAAGATTTGTAGTTTGCTGTCAGTGTTTCACTGTGTGATCTTTGCCTAGCTTAGAAAATTTGTAGTTTGCTTTCACTGTTTCTCTGTGGGATGTTTGCCTACTTGATGTATTATATTTGTGTAATGTTAACGTAGAGCTAGCAGAACAAGAAATAGGCTACGTGAGCAAATTGTCCGACACTGGGAGAAATAGACAACTATTGGAATATGTGCAAGAAACAGGGACGTGTTGGTTTAGTCACACTGTGAGACTGAAGCTCTTCTAGCGAGAGCATTGGCAGATCACAGCAAGAGAAAACTGAAAGGAAAACGTCCAGGCCACGCCGGCATTCAAACACATTGAGGCTCTGACTTGAGGGGGAAACGGTGGGGGGGGGGGGGGACTGGGGGGAGATGAGCAGTCGGCTTCAACATTAGTCTTATGACAGATTAGCTTGGTCAAAGTAAAATGACAACGATTGTGGTGATAATGATAAAGATGGTGATTATGATGATTATTATTGCAATCATTATCCACTAACCAATCCAGTTCTGTCTAGTGTATTGTCATATGCTATTAAACGTGCATCACAGTAGTTTACTTCCTAGATCATTAGCTAGCTAACATAGTGGCCGTTGGTTCAATCCCGAAAATTGGGATGTTGCAACTTTGTTCTCACATGAAGGCCGTGAGATTGATCAGTGATGGTTCTAGGAAGGGAACCCTCTAATGTTGCAAATATAATCCTGGTTGGATGCTTGCACACCAGCTCTCTCGTGCGAGTGGTGACGTTTTCTACAGCCAGATTACAAGTGAAAGTGACTGTATATCGCCAGTTGTTTATCTCACTGTAACTGTATGTACTAGGTTTATTTTTCGGTTTGTTTGTTTGAAACCCACAAGGTCACTGACGCCCTTTATGCCTGATTTGTTTCAACTGCATAATTTCTGAGGGATTTGAGATGTTTCACATGTTCTGGAGTGTATTTCCTGGAATGGTGTCGTGTGTCTTTGAAATTAAATAAATTGCATTTCTTTTGCGGGACTTTGCGGATAAAGCACAACCACAGGTTGATTCTCAAGGCAATTTTATGTTGTTGTTGTTTTTTTGTTTTTTTCAAATTCCCTTTTTGCATTCTCTCGCTTTGAACTCAACGGGGTAGTCATACACTACGTTTAGTAGTTTGTCATTGCTTTCTCAACGAGAAGTCAACTATGTAGTCCTTCTACTTCTTCTGCGTTCATCCGGAAACTTTTTTCGGGCGTAATTGCGTTGTGCCTGTTTACAGCAGAGCTGCGTTCTTGCGCCGTTAGGCCGACACATCCGACTTCTGCAGGCATTTGTTGACCGGGTTAACCTTCCCGGACAATGTAGTCCAACTGACCGGTGTTGGGGTTTAATCACCCACTCTAGTGCCAGACCACGAGCACGTAGATCTCCCTTTTTCAAATGATTGAAGAAATTATGTACCGTGAAATTGTAATTACTCTCTTTTGTCTAGACAGGTCTTAAGTCTGACACAATTAACTTTCAGGACAGGTGTTTATCCAATCCAGTTTAAATAACACATAAGAACACAGGAAGCATATTACTGTTTTCGTGAAAAAGGTACACTTTCATTACTTTAACGTACAAGTAGGTGATCAGGACAAGTCTTGGGCTCCTCATATTGCGACAGTGGATTTGTAGGAACAGAAAATGATTACAATTTGGAGATCCACTGGTATGGAAAGAGCCCAAGAACCACTATGATGACTGTTATTTCTGTGTCGTCAATAATAATGGCATTAATGGCAGAAAATCACAAACAATAGAAATATCCAGATTTAGATTCTGTTAGACGACCTATTCCACGAGGTGATGATATACCAATTCCAACTTTCAGCCAGATTTCGAATTCCCTTCTAGAAGATGAGACAGCAGTGGCATGTGGAACGACAGGTGACAGTGATAGTGATTTCAAAGAAAGTTTACCAGCTGGTCAGTGTTTCTACCAGTGTGAACTGAATGATGTATGTATGTATGTATGTATGTATGTATGTATGTATGTATGTATGTATGTATGTATGTATGTATGTATGTATGTATGTATGTATGTATGTATGTATGTATGTATGTATGTATGTATGTACGCACGCACGCACGCACGCACGCACGCACGCACGCACGCTGTGTCTGTGTGTGTGTGTGTGAGTGAGTGTCTGTGAGTGAGTGTCTGTGTGTGTGTGAGTGTCTGTGTGTGAGTGTCTGTGTGTGAGTGTCGGTGTTTGTCTGTGTGTGTCTGTGTGTGTGTGAGTGTCTGTGTGTGACTGTCTGTGTGTGTCTGTGTATGTCTCTGTGTGTGTGAGTGTCTGTGTGTGTCTGCGCGTGTGTCTGTGACTGTGTCTGTGTCTGTATCTGTGTCTGTGTTTGTGTCTGTGTCTGTGTGTGTGTCTGTGTGTGTGTGTCTGTGACTGTGTCTGTGTGTGTCTGTGTCTGGGTGTGTGTGTCTGTGACTGTGTCTGTGTGTGTCTGTGTCTGTGTGTCTGTGTCTGTGTCCGTGTGTGTCTGTGTCTGTGTGTGTGTCTGTGTCTGTGTGCGTCTGTGTCTGTGTGTGTCTGTGTCTGTGTGTGTCTGTGTCTGTGTGTGTCTGTGTCTGTGTGTGTCTGTGCCTGTGTGTGTGTCTGTGTGTGTGTCTGTGTGTGTCTGTGTCTGTGTGTGTGTCTGTGTCTGTGTCTGTGTGTGTCTGTGTCTGTGTGTGTGTCTGTGTCTGTGTGTGTCTGTGTCTCTGTGTGTGTCTGTGTGTGTGTCTGTTTGTGTGTCTGTGTTTGTCTGTGTCTGTGTGTGTCTGTGTGTGTGTCTGTGTGTGTGTCTGTGTTTGTCTGTGTCTGTGTGTGTCTGTGTCTGTGTGTGTGTGTCTGTGTCTGTGTGTGTCTGTGTCTGTGT